>OZ035962.1:42749084-42782162 GCA_964034945.1 Chrysopilus asiliformis
AGACTGACAGACTGACAGACTGACAGACTGACAGACTGACAGACTGACAGACTGACAGACTGACAGACTGACAGACTGACAGACTGACAGACTGACAGACTGACAGACTGACAGACTGACAGACTGACAGACTGACAGACTGACAGACTGACAGACTGACAGACTGACAGACTGACAGACTGACAGACTGACAGACAGACTGACAGACAGACTGACAGACAGACTGACAGACAGACTGACAGACAGACTGACTGACAGACTGACAGACTGACAGACTGACAGACTGACAGACAGACTGACAGACAGACTGACAGACAGACTGACAGACAGACTGACAGACAGACTGACAGACAGACTGACAGACAGACTGACAGACAGACTGACAGACAGACTGACAGACAGACTGACAGACAGACTGACAGACAGACTGACAGACAGACAGACTGACAGACAGACTGACAGACAGACTGACAGACAGACTGACAGACAGACTGACAGACAGACAGACTGACAGACAGACTGACAGACAGACTGACAGACAGACTGACAGACAGACTGACAGACAGACTGACAGACAGACTGACAGACAGACTGACAGACAGACTGACAGACAGACTGACAGACAGACTGACAGACAGACTGACAGACAGACTGACAGACAGACTGACAGACAGACTGACAGACAGACTGACAGACAGACTGACAGACAGACTGACAGACAGACTGACAGACAGACTGACAGACAGACTGACAGACAGACTGACAGACAGACTGACAGACAGACTGACAGACAGACTGACAGACAGACTGACAGACAGACTGACAGACAGACTGACAGACAGACTGACAGACAGACTGACAGACAGACTGACAGACAGACTGACAGACAGACTGACAGACAGACTGACAGACAGACTGACAGACAGACTGACAGACAGACTGACAGACAGACTGACAGACAGACTGACAGACAGACTGACAGACAGACTGACAGACAGACTGACAGACAGACTGACAGACAGACTGACAGACAGACTGACAGACAGACTGACAGACAGACTGACAGACAGACTGACAGACAGACTGACAGACAGACTGACAGACAGACTGACAGACAGACTGACAGACAGACTGACAGACAGACTGACAGACAGACTGACAGACAGACTGACAGACAGACTGACAGACAGACTGACAGACAGACTGACAGACAGACTGACAGACAGACTGACAGACAGACTGACAGACAGACTGACAGACAGACTGACAGACAGACTGACAGACAGACTGACAGACAGACTGACAGACAGACTGACAGACAGACTGACAGACAGACTGACAGACAGACTGACAGACAGACTGACAGACAGACTGACAGACAGACTGACAGACAGACTGACAGACAGACTGACAGACAGACTGACAGACAGACTGACAGACAGACTGACAGACAGACTGACAGACAGACTGACAGACAGACTGACAGACAGACTGACAGACAGACTGACAGACAGACTGACAGACAGACTGACAGACAGACTGACAGACAGACTGACAGACAGACTGACAGACAGACTGACAGACAGACTGACAGACAGACTGACAGACAGACTGACAGACAGACTGACAGACAGACTGACAGACAGACTGACAGACAGACTGACAGACAGACTGACAGACAGACTGACAGACAGACTGACAGACAGACTGACAGACAGACTGACAGACAGACTGACAGACAGACTGACAGACAGACTGACAGACAGACTGACAGACAGACTGACAGACAGACTGACAGACAGACTGACAGACAGACTGACAGACAGACTGACAGACAGACTGACAGACAGACTGACAGACAGACTGACAGACAGACTGACAGACAGACTGACAGACAGACTGACAGACAGACTGACAGACAGACTGACAGACAGACTGACAGACAGACTGACAGACAGACTGACAGACAGACTGACAGACAGACTGACAGACAGACTGACAGACAGACTGACAGACAGACTGACAGACAGACTGACAGACAGACTGACAGACAGACTGACAGACAGACTGACAGACAGACTGACAGACAGACTGACAGACAGACTGACAGACAGACTGACAGACAGACTGACAGACAGACTGACAGACAGACTGACAGACAGACTGACAGACAGACTGACAGACAGACTGACAGACAGACTGACAGACAGACTGACAGACAGACTGACAGACAGACTGACAGACAGACTGACAGACAGACTGACAGACAGACTGACAGACAGACTGACAGACAGACTGACAGACAGACTGACAGACAGACTGACAGACAGACTGACAGACAGACTGACAGACAGACTGACAGACAGACTGACAGACAGACTGACAGACAGACTGACAGACAGACTGACAGACAGACTGACAGACAGACTGACAGACAGACTGACAGACAGACTGACAGACAGACTGACAGACAGACTGACAGACAGACTGACAGACAGACTGACAGACAGACTGACAGACAGACTGACAGACAGACTGACAGACAGACTGACAGACAGACTGACAGACAGACTGACAGACAGACTGACAGACAGACTGACAGACAGACTGACAGACAGACTGACAGACAGACTGACAGACAGACTGACAGACAGACTGACAGACAGACTGACAGACAGACTGACAGACAGACTGACAGACAGACTGACAGACAGACTGACAGACAGACTGACAGACAGACTGACAGACAGACTGACAGACAGACTGACAGACAGACTGACAGACAGACTGACAGACAGACTGACAGACAGACTGACAGACAGACTGACAGACAGACTGACAGACAGACTGACAGACAGACTGACAGACAGACTGACAGACAGACTGACAGACAGACTGACAGACAGACTGACAGACAGACTGACAGACAGACTGACAGACAGACTGACAGACAGACTGACAGACAGACTGACAGACAGACTGACAGACAGACTGACAGACTGACAGACTGACAGACAGACTGACAGACAGACTGACAGACAGACTGACAGACAGACTGACAGACAGACTGACAGACAGACTGACAGACAGACTGACAGACAGACTGACAGACAGACTGACAGACAGACCTGACAGACAGACTGACAGACAGACTGACAGACAGACTGACAGACAGACTGACAGACAGACTGACAGACAGACTGACAGACAGACTGACAGACAACAGACTGACAGACAGACTGACAGACAGACTGACAGACAGACTGACAGACAGACTGACAGACAGACTGACAGACAGACTGACAGACAGACTGACAGACAGACTGACAGACAGACTGACAGACAGACTGACAGACAGACTGACAGACAGACTGACAGACAGACTGACAGACAGACTGACAGACAGACTGACAGACAGACTGACAGACAGACTGACAGACAGACTGACAGACAGACTGACAGACAGACTGACAGACAGACTGACAGACAGACTGACAGACAGACTGACAGACAGACTGACAGACAGACTGACAGACAGACTGACAGACAGACTGACAGACAGACTGACAGACAGACTGACAGACAGACTGACAGACAGACTGACAGACAGACTGACAGACAGACTGACAGACAGACTGACAGACAGACTGACAGACAGACTGACAGACAGACTGACAGACAGACTGACAGACAGACTGACAGACAGACTGACAGACAGACTGACAGACAGACTGACAGACAGACTGACAGACAGACTGACAGACAGACTGACAGACAGACTGACAGACAGACTGACAGACAGACTGACAGACAGACTGACAGACAGACTGACAGACAGACTGACAGACAGACTGACAGACAGACTGACAGACAGACTGACAGACAGACTGACAGACAGACTGACAGACAGACTGACAGACAGACTGACAGACAGACTGACAGACAGACTGACAGACAGACTGACAGACAGACTGACAGACAGACTGACAGACAGACTGACAGACAGACTGACAGACAGACTGACAGACAGACTGACAGACAGACTGACAGACAGACTGACAGACAGACTGACAGACAGACTGACAGACAGACTGACAGACAGACTGACAGACAGACTGACAGACAGACTGACAGACAGACTGACAGACAGACTGACAGACAGACTGACAGACAGACTGACAGACAGACTGACAGACAGACTGACAGACAGACTGACAGACAGACTGACAGACAGACTGACAGACAGACTGACAGACAGACTGACAGACAGACTGACAGACAGACTGACAGACAGACTGACAGACAGACTGACAGACAGACTGACAGACAGACTGACAGACAGACTGACAGACAGACTGACAGACAGACTGACAGACAGACTGACAGACAGACTGACAGACAGACTGACAGACAGACTGACAGACAGACTGACAGACAGACTGACAGACAGACTGACAGACAGACTGACAGACAGACTGACAGACAGACTGACAGACAGACTGACAGACAGACTGACAGACAGACTGACAGACAGACTGACAGACAGACTGACAGACAGACTGACAGACAGACTGACAGACAGACTGACAGACAGACTGACAGACAGACTGACAGACAGACTGACAGACAGACTGACAGACAGACTGACAGACAGACTGACAGACAGACTGACAGACAGACTGACAGACAGACTGACAGACAGACTGACAGACAGACTGACAGACAGACTGACAGACAGACTGACAGACAGACTGACAGACAGACTGACAGACAGACTGACAGACAGACTGACAGACAGACTGACAGACAGACTGACAGACAGACTGACAGACAGACTGACAGACAGACTGACAGACAGACTGACAGACAGACTGACAGACAGACTGACAGACAGACTGACAGACAGACTGACAGACAGACTGACAGACAGACTGACAGACAGACTGACAGACAGACTGACAGACAGACTGACAGACAGACTGACAGACAGACTGACAGACAGACTGACAGACAGACTGACAGACAGACTGACAGACAGACTGACAGACAGACTGACAGACAGACTGACAGACAGACTGACAGACAGACTGACAGACAGACTGACAGACAGACTGACAGACAGACTGACAGACAGACTGACAGACAGACTGACAGACAGACTGACAGACAGACTGACAGACAGACTGACAGACAGACTGACAGACAGACTGACAGACAGACTGACAGACAGACTGACAGACAGACTGACAGACAGACTGACAGACAGACTGACAGACAGACTGACAGACAGACTGACAGACAGACTGACAGACAGACTGACAGACAGACTGACAGACAGACTGACAGACAGACTGACAGACAGACTGACAGACAGACTGACAGACAGACTGACAGACAGACTGACAGACAGACTGACAGACAGACTGACAGACAGACTGACAGACAGACTGACAGACAGACTGACAGACAGACTGACAGACAGACTGACAGACAGACTGACAGACAGACTGACAGACAGACTGACAGACAGACTGACAGACAGACTGACAGACAGACTGACAGACAGACTGACAGACAGACTGACAGACAGACTGACAGACAGACTGACAGACAGACTGACAGACAGACTGACAGACAGACTGACAGACAGACTGACAGACAGACTGACAGACAGACTGACAGACAGACTGACAGACAGACTGACAGACAGACTGACAGACAGACTGACAGACAGACTGACAGACAGACTGACAGACAGACTGACAGACAGACTGACAGACAGACTGACAGACAGACTGACAGACAGACTGACAGACAGACTGACAGACAGACTGACAGACAGACTGACAGACAGACTGACAGACAGACTGACAGACAGACTGACAGACAGACTGACAGACAGACTGACAGACAGACTGACAGACAGACTGACAGACAGACTGACAGACAGACTGACAGACAGACTGACAGACAGACTGACAGACAGACTGACAGACAGACTGACAGACAGACTGACAGACAGACTGACAGACAGACTGACAGACAGACTGACAGACAGACTGACAGACAGACTGACAGACAGACTGACAGACAGACTGACAGACAGACTGACAGACAGACTGACAGACAGACTGACAGACAGACTGACAGACAGACTGACAGACAGACTGACAGACAGACTGACAGACAGACTGACAGACAGACTGACAGACAGACTGACAGACAGACTGACAGACAGACTGACAGACAGACTGACAGACAGACTGACAGACAGACTGACAGACAGACTGACAGACAGACTGACAGACAGACTGACAGACAGACTGACAGACAGACTGACAGACAGACTGACAGACAGACTGACAGACAGACTGACAGACAGACTGACAGACAGACTGACAGACAGACTGACAGACAGACTGACAGACAGACTGACAGACAGACTGACAGACAGACTGACAGACAGACTGACAGACAGACTGACAGACAGACTGACAGACAGACTGACAGACAGACTGACAGACAGACTGACAGACAGACTGACAGACAGACTGACAGACAGACTGACAGACAGACTGACAGACAGACTGACAGACAGACTGACAGACAGACTGACAGACAGACTGACAGACAGACTGACAGACAGACTGACAGACAGACTGACAGACAGACTGACAGACAGACTGACAGACAGACTGACAGACAGACTGACAGACAGACTGACAGACAGACTGACAGACAGACTGACAGACAGACTGACAGACAGACTGACAGACAGACTGACAGACAGACTGACAGACAGACTGACAGACAGACTGACAGACAGACTGACAGACAGACTGACAGACAGACTGACAGACAGACTGACAGACAGACTGACAGACAGACTGACAGACAGACTGACAGACAGACTGACAGACAGACTGACAGACAGACTGACAGACAGACTGACAGACAGACTGACAGACAGACTGACAGACAGACTGACAGACAGACTGACAGACAGACTGACAGACAGACTGACAGACAGACTGACAGACAGACTGACAGACAGACTGACAGACAGACTGACAGACAGACTGACAGACAGACTGACAGACAGACTGACAGACAGACTGACAGACAGACTGACAGACAGACTGACAGACAGACTGACAGACAGACTGACAGACAGACTGACAGACAGACTGACAGACAGACTGACAGACAGACTGACAGACAGACTGACAGACAGACTGACAGACAGACTGACAGACAGACTGACAGACAGACTGACAGACAGACTGACAGACAGACTGACAGACAGACTGACAGACAGACTGACAGACAGACTGACAGACAGACTGACAGACAGACTGACAGACAGACTGACAGACAGACTGACAGACAGACTGACAGACAGACTGACAGACAGACTGACAGACAGAGACTGACAGACAGACTGACAGACAGACTGACAGACAGACTGACAGACAGACTGACAGACAGACTGACAGACAGACTGACAGACAGACTGACAGACAGACTGACAGACAGACTGACAGACAGACTGACAGACAGACTGACAGACAGACTGACAGACAGACTGACAGACAGACTGACAGACAGACTGACAGACAGACTGACAGACAGACTGACAGACAGACTGACAGACAGACTGACAGACAGACTGACAGACAGACTGACAGACAGACTGACAGACAGACTGACAGACAGACTGACAGACAGACTGACAGACAGACTGACAGACAGACTGACAGACAGACTGACAGACAGACTGACAGACAGACTGACAGACAGACTGACAGACAGACTGACAGACAGACTGACAGACAGACTGACAGACAGACTGACAGACAGACTGACAGACAGACTGACAGACAGACTGACAGACAGACTGACAGACAGACTGACAGACAGACTGACAGACAGACTGACAGACAGACTGACAGACAGACTGACAGACAGACTGACAGACAGACTGACAGACAGACTGACAGACAGACTGACAGACAGACTGACAGACAGACTGACAGACAGACTGACAGACAGACTGACAGACAGACTGACAGACAGACTGACAGACAGACTGACAGACAGACTGACAGACAGACTGACAGACAGACTGACAGACAGACTGACAGACAGACTGACAGACAGACTGACAGACAGACTGACAGACAGACTGACAGACAGACTGACAGACAGACTGACAGACAGACTGACAGACAGACTGACAGACAGACTGACAGACAGACTGACAGACAGACTGACAGACAGACTGACAGACAGACTGACAGACAGACTGACAGACAGACTGACAGACAGACTGACAGACAGACTGACAGACAGACTGACAGACAGACTGACAGACAGACTGACAGACAGACTGACAGACAGACTGACAGACAGACTGACAGACAGACTGACAGACAGACTGACAGACAGACTGACAGACAGACTGACAGACAGACTGACAGACAGACTGACAGACAGACTGACAGACAGACTGACAGACAGACTGACAGACAGACTGACAGACAGACTGACAGACAGACTGACAGACAGACTGACAGACAGACTGACAGACAGACTGACAGACAGACTGACAGACAGACTGACAGACAGACTGACAGACAGACTGACAGACAGACTGACAGACAGACTGACAGACAGACTGACAGACAGACTGACAGACAGACTGACAGACAGACTGACAGACAGACTGACAGACAGACTGACAGACAGACTGACAGACAGACTGACAGACAGACTGACAGACAGACTGACAGACAGACTGACAGACAGACTGACAGACAGACTGACAGACAGACTGACAGACAGACTGACAGACAGACTGACAGACAGACTGACAGACAGACTGACAGACAGACTGACAGACAGACTGACAGACAGACTGACAGACAGACTGACAGACAGACTGACAGACAGACTGACAGACAGACTGACAGACAGACTGACAGACAGACTGACAGACAGACTGACAGACAGACTGACAGACAGACTGACAGACAGACTGACAGACAGACTGACAGACAGACTGACAGACAGACTGACAGACAGACTGACAGACAGACTGACAGACAGACTGACAGACAGACTGACAGACAGACTGACAGACAGACTGACAGACAGACTGACAGACAGACTGACAGACAGACTGACAGACAGACTGACAGACAGACTGACAGACAGACTGACAGACAGACTGACAGACAGACTGACAGACAGACTGACAGACAGACTGACAGACAGACTGACAGACAGACTGACAGACAGACTGACAGACAGACTGACAGACAGACTGACAGACAGACTGACAGACAGACTGACAGACAGACTGACAGACAGACTGACAGACAGACTGACAGACAGACTGACAGACAGACTGACAGACAGACTGACAGACAGACTGACAGACAGACTGACAGACAGACTGACAGACAGACTGACAGACAGACTGACAGACAGACTGACAGACAGACTGACAGACAGACTGACAGACAGACTGACAGACAGACTGACAGACAGACTGACAGACAGACTGACAGACAGACTGACAGACAGACTGACAGACAGACTGACAGACAGACTGACAGACAGACTGACAGACAGACTGACAGACAGACTGACAGACAGACTGACAGACAGACTGACAGACAGACTGACAGACAGACTGACAGACAGACTGACAGACAGACTGACAGACAGACTGACAGACAGACTGACAGACAGACTGACAGACAGACTGACAGACAGACTGACAGACAGACTGACAGACAGACTGACAGACAGACTGACAGACAGACTGACAGACAGACTGACAGACAGACTGACAGACAGACTGACAGACAGACTGACAGACAGACTGACAGACAGACTGACAGACAGACTGACAGACAGACTGACAGACAGACTGACAGACAGACTGACAGACAGACTGACAGACAGACTGACAGACAGACTGACAGACAGACTGACAGACAGACTGACAGACAGACTGACAGACAGACTGACAGACAGACTGACAGACAGACTGACAGACAGACTGACAGACAGACTGACAGACAGACTGACAGACAGACTGACAGACAGACTGACAGACAGACTGACAGACAGACTGACAGACAGACTGACAGACAGACTGACAGACAGACTGACAGACAGACTGACAGACAGACTGACAGACAGACTGACAGACAGACTGACAGACAGACTGACAGACAGACTGACAGACAGACTGACAGACAGACTGACAGACAGACTGACAGACAGACTGACAGACAGACTGACAGACAGACTGACAGACAGACTGACAGACAGACTGACAGACAGACTGACAGACAGACTGACAGACAGACTGACAGACAGACTGACAGACAGACTGACAGACAGACTGACAGACAGACTGACAGACAGACTGACAGACAGACTGACAGACAGACTGACAGACAGACTGACAGACAGACTGACAGACAGACTGACAGACAGACTGACAGACAGACTGACAGACAGACTGACAGACAGACTGACAGACAGACTGACAGACAGACTGACAGACAGACTGACAGACAGACTGACAGACAGACTGACAGACAGACTGACAGACAGACTGACAGACAGACTGACAGACAGACTGACAGACAGACTGACAGACAGACTGACAGACAGACTGACAGACAGACTGACAGACAGACTGACAGACAGACTGACAGACAGACTGACAGACAGACTGACAGACAGACTGACAGACAGACTGACAGACAGACTGACAGACAGACTGACAGACAGACTGACAGACAGACTGACAGACAGACTGACAGACTGACAGACAGACTGACAGACAGACTGACAGACAGACTGACAGACAGACTGACAGACAGACTGACAGACAGACTGACAGACAGACTGACAGACAGACTGACAGACAGACTGACAGACTGACAGACAGACTGACAGACAGACTGACAGACAGACTGACAGACAGACTGACAGACAGACTGACAGACAGACTGACAGACAGACTGACAGACAGACTGACAGACAGACTGACAGACAGACTGACAGACAGACTGACAGACAGACTGACAGACTGACAGACAGACTGACAGACAGACTGACAGACAGACTGACAGACAGACTGACAGACAGACTGACAGACAGACTGACAGACAGACTGACAGACAGACTGACAGACAGACAGACTGACAGACAGACTGACAGACAGACTGACAGACAGACTGACAGACAGACTGACAGACAGACTGACAGACAGACTGACAGACAGACTGACAGACAGACTGACAGACAGACTGACAGACAGATTGACAGACAGACTGACAGACTGACTGACAGACTGACTGACAGACTGACTGACAGACTGACAGACAGACTGACAGACAGACTGACAGACGGACTGACAGACAGACAGACAGACTGACAGACTGACAGACTGACAGACTGACAGACTGACAGACTGACAGACTGACAGACAGACTGACAGACAGACTGACAGACAGACTGACAGACAGACTGACAGACAGACTGACAGACAGACTGACAGACAGACTGACAGACAGACTGACAGACAGACTGACAGACAGACTGACAGACAGACTGAGAGACAGACTGACAGACAGACTGACAGACAGACTGATAGACAGACTGACAGACAGACTGACAGACAGACTGACAGACAGACTGACAGACAGACTGACAGACAGACTGACAGACAGACTGACAGACAGACTGACAGGCAGACTGACAGGCAGACTGACAGACAGACTGACAGACAGACTGACAGACAGACTGACTGACAGACAGACTGACAGACAGACTGACAGACAGACTGACAGACAGACTGACAGACAGACTGACAGACAGACTGACAGACAGACTGACAGACAGACTGACAGACAGACTGACAGACAGACAGACTGACAGACAGACAGACTGACAGACAGACTGACAGACAGACTGACAGACAGACTGACAGACAGACTGACAGACTGACAGACAGACTGACAGACTGACAGACTGACAGACAGACTGACAGACAGACTGACAGACAGACTGACAGACTGACAGACTGACAGACAGACTGACAGACAGACTGACAGACAGACTGACAGACAGACTGACAGACTGACAGACAGACTGACAGACAGACAGACTGACAGACAGACTGACAGACAGACTGACAGACAGACTGACAGACAGACTGACAGACAGACTGACAGACAGACTGACAGACAGACTGACAGACAGACAGACTGACAGACAGACTGACAGACAGACTGACAGACAGACTGACAGACAGACTGACAGACAGACTGACAGACAGACTGACAGACAGACTGACAGACAGACTGACAGACAGACTGACAGACAGACTGACAGACAGACTGACAGACAGACTGACAGACAGACTGACAGACAGACTGACAGACAGACTGACAGACAGACTGACAGACAGACTGATGTAACACAACGTGATTTCACCTGGATGCTGCTAATAAATCTTTTTGTGTAACTTTCACCCCAAAACAATTAACAAAATCACAAAGTTTAGTTTAAAGGTTTTTATTTACTTTATTTATTAGATTTTTATTTTAATAAGTTTACAATGATTATTTCTTTCTTATTAATTCTTATTCATAACACAAATTTCTGTATTTAGGTAAGACAGTTACATTATTTCGACCGAGTAAATTTTTGTTGTTCGTTTTTACGAATACTTGATACATTGATCAATTTAATGTGTATTGAAACTGATTTTAAATTCTATAAACGACTCGGTTATTATTTCAAAATGCACGGAATTAACTGATTTATGTTTTAAATTACACTCACTGTTTTAGGAACTACTATTATATTGTGATGACTTTTACCGACTCTCTAATTCATTTTTCAAAACCGACTCTTTTTTTCCAAAAAACCAACTATCCGCCTTCACCAACTGCTAACTGTTGCTTTTTACTAACCAACTAACTAACTTAAAAAACCAACTGACTTTAAAAACCAACTAACTTCAAAAAACAACTCTCTTTAAAACCCAACTATCCGTCTTCACCAACTGCTAACTGTTACTTTTTACTAACCAACTAACTAACTTAAAAAACCAACTGACTTCAAAAACCAACTAACTTCAAAAAACAACTCTCTCTTCTACACCGATCTTCACTTGCTTTTATAACATTCCTCACCTGGACAATCTTTTTCCGTTCAGGCAATTCCCTAATTCATGTTGAATGGGCGAAATTGCAACGTAAGTCAAAACTCAATTCAAAGGTGAATTGTGAAATTAATTAATTGCACTGGTCGTGTGCTCTCATAATTATTTGGTAGAGTCAGCATATTGATCGGCTTGGTGAAGTTGTTTATGAAATAGAATCGACATACAACAAAACACTTGTTGTGAAATAAGATCGCGCTTGTCTTCATGGAATAAGATCGACATACAACAAAACAATTGTTGTGAAATAGGATCGCGTTTGTCGCGCGCCTTTGATAAACGTTTTTGTACGTTTTGAGTTTATTGGTTTGTATGGCGGAAGTATTATGAGGGAAGGTTTATAGCGGGTACAAAGTACAGTGACCGGAGTGCACTTTGTGCACTTTTGGCATATTTGATTGTAAAGTTTTATTGAATAAATGGAATGATCGGATCAAAGTACAATGACCAGAGTGCATTGGTTAATTTAATTACCTATGATTTTCATGGGTCAATGTTCTAAGTTGGGACTTTGTATCATTAGGTTTATTTGTTCAATTTAATTATCCATTATGTGGAATATTTTTATGGGTCAACGTTCTAAGTTGGAACTTTGGCTTAAGAAGGGTGATGTATTGCATGAAGTTTGGAAAAGGTTGAAATGCAATTCATCACATTCCTTACCCCCTGAAGAAAGAAAAATGTAATTTTTCTGAATGTCATCACTAGTGAGTTTTTTTTTTTTTTTTTTTCTCTTTTTGTTTTTTGGATTCAATAATTTTGTGCATTTTGTCTGTTTAGCTTTTTTTTTTTTTTTTTTTTATACATAATTTACTTATTTTTTGCTATTATTACATTTATAATAATTTTACTTAATTTTCTTCAACTAATTTACATAATTTTTGTTTTAATGATTTTCATTTAAGCTAGAGTAATTTTTATCTTAATAATTGGTTTCTCATAGTTTTACATTGTATTTTATTCCCTTTACCTAATATCATAATATTAGTTTACATTGTTCAAAATTTTTGATTTGCCAAGATAGTCAATGAGGTATGCCCTTTTTATTAGCAGTATTAAATTTTGGCAGACGTTAAAAATCTAGGGTTGGGTAATTTAGATTAGCTTTTCGCCACGGTATCGGTTCGTCCTGTACTTCGGGTAACGCGATTGAAATGTGCTCTTTGTTCGGACTAGGTTTAGACTTGTGCAATTCAGGGAGGGATAATGACATTGTTCCGTTTACGGACATTGGGTCTCTTGTGAGGTTGCATTTTGATGTTGTTGGGACGTGTCATTTGGAATTTTGTGTACCTTTAGGTGAGGATTTTCCACTTGACTATTTTCGTGGGCTTTTAGTTTTAGCGTTTCGAGTGGAAGGATTTTATTCGGTTATTGTGTACTCGGACTAGTTTCTTACCAATTAGAATGACGGAATTTACTGGATTAGGGATATCTTTTATTTCGTATGGACCTTTCCATATCGGATCTAGTTTCGATTTTCTAACTTCATTGCGAAGTAATACTCGATCTCCTATTTTATAAATTATGTTCGATGCAGTTCGATCATAATAATGTTTTGATTTGTTTTTACTTGCTAAAATATTTTTTCGAGCAATTTTATAGGCTGTTTGAAGCTTATATCGAAGAAGATAGTAATAATTTTCGTCATTATAAAGTGGTGCGGGTTCACGTTTGATATTGGTGGGGAGTTCGGTGGTAAAACCGAAAAGAAGATCCATAGGGGTATATTTAGTAGAGGAATGAATCGTATTGTTATGTACGTGGACCGCTTCTCTGAGCCATTGATCCCATGTCGTAGGGTGCTCGCTAACAAAGTTTCGAAGGTATTCTGCTAATGGACGATGAGTGCGTTCTAAGGTACCGTTGGATTGGGGATGATATGCCGTAGTCTGTAATTTTTGAATTTTTAGTAATTTACATACTTGTTTGAAAACGTTGCTCAAGAAATTTGTACCTTGGTCGGTCACCAGTTTCTTTGGAATTCGATACCTTGTAATGATTTGCTCGTAAAATGCCTTAGCGACGGTTTCTGCTTCGCAATTATCTAGGGGAACGCAATCGAAGAAACGAGTTAGATCGTCCTCGAAAGTTAGGATATATTTGTTTCCTAAATTAGTGGTGGGTAATGGTCCTACAATATCCAAATATACTTTGTCAAAGGGCATGGACGCAGTGTCCGTGATTACCATAGGTAACCGAAAATGTTTTGACTGCTTATTCTTCTGACATTGAGGGCAATTTTTTATAAATTTTTCAATGTCTCGAAGCATGTTTTTCCATCTGAAATATGTTCTGATCCGACTATAGGTCTTGTATACCCCTTGATGACCTCCCAAAGGGGCATTGTGATAGGTTTTCAAGACAGTTTCTATTTCCTTAGGGTCGGTTAAGAACTCATATGTTTTACCTTGACCTAGAATTTCTTCTTCCAATGATGTTGAATCGCTTGGCTCAGCATTTTCGATTGCTCCTATTTCAGAGTTGTTTTCGTTTACCTTGAACGGTGGATGTTTTGAAATTTGAGAATCACTTAATCCGTTTGTTTGATTTTCTTCCACAATACTTTTTGCCGCTTGTCTTTTTTGCGAGCGGGTGACGACACCAACGTTTGTTGTTTTTGTTTCTTTGGAGGTATTTTGATTCGGGTTTTCTAAGTAAGTGATTTTTCCATTTTTGCTGTAGTCAACCATAACATTTTGACGGCTTTCGTCGTGCGCTGTTTTCTTAACATTTTGTTGTTGTAAATCTGTGTCGTTAGTATTGTTAGGGTGTTGATCGTAGGGAATTCTACTTAATGCATCAGCGGCGGTATTATGTTTACCTGCCTTGTATTCGATTACATATTCATAGTCTGATAATTTATGCCTAAACCTGGTTAATCTTGAGGTCGTATCTTTGATGTTAAAAACTCCTTTTAAAGGACGGTGGTCCGAATATACAATAAACTTTCTACCTAATAAATAACATCGGAAATGTTTAGTAGCCCAAACTATTGCCAGCAATTCTTTCTCTATTGTTGAATATCGGCGTTCAGCCTCATTCAAGGTTCGGCTAGCGTAGGCTACTGGCCTTTCGTCCTGCGATAGTATTGCTCCAAGTGCTTCTCCACTAGCATCTGTGGTTAACGCAAATGGTTTAGAAAAATCTGGATATACCAGAAGAGGTGGAGATGTTAAGGCTTCTTTTAGTGTTTCGAATGCCTTTTCACATGATTCATTCCACGCAAATTTACTACCCTTTCGAAGTAATTTCGTAAGAGGTAAGGCCTTTTGGGCAAAATCTTCAATAAATTTTCTATAATAATTGGCAAGACCTAAGAAACTTTGAATTTGTCGAATAGTTTTTGGACGTGGGAAATTCTTTACACATTCTATATTTTGGGGATCGGGGAGAGCGCCCTCTTTCGTACATTTGTGTCCTAAATAAATTACTTCCTTTTTGAGGAAGTGACACTTCTCGGGTTGGAGTTTAAAATTGTGGATCCTGAGTCGTTCGAAAATATCCATCAATTTTTGGTTATGGTCATCTAGGGTTTTCCCGTAAATGACCAAATCATCGATGTATATGAAACACTTTATTCCTTGTAACCCTGTCAAGGCGTGATTCATAGCCCTTTGGAATGTAGCAGGAGCCGATTTTAATCCAAACGGCATCCTTGTAAATTCGAAATGACCAAAAGGTGTACTAAAAGCTGTTTTTTCTCGATCGTTTGGCTCAACTTGAATTTGATGATAGCCGCTAGCTAAGTCCAGTGTGGTGAAATAAGTAGAGTTTCCCAACTGGTCCAGAATCTCCTCGATTCTAGGCAGTGGAAAAGCGTCTCCAATAGTGACGTCATTCAGTTTCCTGAAATCCACCACTACTCTCCACTTCTTTTCGCCGTTTGCTCCCGCTTTCTTAGGTACTACTAAGAGAGGGGAATTCCAGGGACTTTTACTAGGTTGGACTATCCCTTCTTCCACCATTTTATTAACTTGTTCGTTAATAACTTTGCGGTGGGTTTCGGCCAAACGATAATTCTTTAAATTTAGAGCTCCTTGGTCCTGACGTATTGGTATTTTATGGGTTAATACCGTCGAATGGGTTAATTTATCATTAGATAAATGAAAGAGATCGTGAAATTGAGAGCAAATGTTTATTATTGATTGTTTTTCTTCGTGGTTTGCCTCGGGATCCATCTGAATTGATTCGATAATTTCCCGAATCCTTTTATATGGAGGAGATTTAAACCCGTTAGTCTGGCTTAAATTTTCTTGACATGAAAAAATTTTAAACTTTTTTGCTTTAACTATTTTTAGGGGTATTTTATTCAAAGTTATTTGGTAGGTATTTGAGTTCAGAATGCTAACCGTAATCTTCCCATTTCGGGGCCGAACTAGAGTGTTAGCTACGTAGACACCATTGGTGATTTCTCCGGACGTACAAATTAGATCGCTTGTTTCATTTTCGATAGGTAATTCTATTATTTTTTCAGTGCGTGGAGGAATTACTACATCAGTTTGGCAGTAATAAAGTTTTTGGGAATGTTGTTGTTTATTTGGAATATTGTAATTGTTGTTCGGATAAACATTTGAATTTGGATTAATGTCCGTATGTGCGGTTTTGTTTTCCGCGGACGGCTTAAAAATTTGAATGTTGAGTTCCTTTTCCAAAATTTTGCACAATTTTCTAACATCATCTATAGTTTTGATAGAATTCCCTGTTTGGTTAGAGGGAAAGTTAATTGTTTGTATTTGAGTTGTATTTTTTGGTTTGTTTAGATTATTAGTGGATTTAGTTGATGAGCTAGTAGTGCTTTTTATTGGAACTGATTCAAATGGGTTAGGTTTTGGCCATGCTGCCTTCCCGAGTCGTCCTGTACGACTGGGTTGTGAAATTTTTTCTATCTCTGCGTAAGATTTGGATGATTGGGCCACGACATTTTTTGCACGTGGATCCGAACCTACGGTAGATAGATCACAAGTGACTAGGTTATTCCATGTACCTGACCTTGATAATACCTTCTGAGTCGTGATCTCAGATTTGGTTGTTTTGTTCAAGGGGTCATTGGAATCTTCTAGCTGATTCACTTGTAGTGATTTAGGATTTTCAGAAGTTTTATAAATCGGTTTGTGAATATCGACCTGTCCGTTTTCAGTTTGAGCTTTCGATATTTGGGCCAAACTCCTCTTTGAGCTTGGATTCGAATTTGCAATTGTTTGAGCTTGAGTCGTTCCATTGTTATATTGACCTGCCCTTGACGTCACTTTCTGAGTCGCGATTTCAGATTTTGTGATTTCGTGCAAGGAGTCATCTATAAAGTCAAATTTGAACTCGTGCTCTGATTGCAGCGCTTCTATTGCTGGAAAATGGAGTCGTTTCATAATACAATCGATTCTACTTCTATTCCATAAAATATCCCTTCCTATGATACCATCGCAAGGAACCGATTCATTATCGTTGACTACGTGAAATTGACAAGTCAACGCTTCTTTATGGGGATCTCGCATAACAGCCGTCATTTTGGCTTCACAGATGCCTATCGATCGTTCAGATGCACCGTATAGACCAGTCAGAACTACTAGTCTATTTCCGTTAATCGGAGTACCGGGTTTCAAGATCGATCGTCTAATTAGACTTACATCTGCTCCTGTATCCACCAAAAATTGAACTGGCTTTTTACAAGCGATGTCAACATCCGCGGTTATTACTGCCTCACGATAAAGTTTCTGGTATGGGATGATTATTTCATTAGTAGGCATGGGGTCGATTTTCTTTTGGGAGTTGTTCAGTTTTTTGAGAGTTTCATTGGATTTTTGGGACCTCATTGCAATAGGTTTTTTGTTTTTGAGAATGGTTTCGGAGTTTTGAGTTTTCCAGGGAGAGTTTTGAGAGTTCTTTGCAATGGGTTCATTGATGTTGGGAGTTTTATTTTGGGATTTGGATTGTTTGAGAGATACTTTAGCTTTTTCCTGTTTCGTAGCATTGGTTGCAATTTCAGGTTTACACCCCTTTTTGGCTTGGTCTGAAGATGGGTGTGGAGCTTCAAACCCTATTGGTTTCCCTGTGTCGATGGGTTGGAAGTTGAGTTGGCTATATTAGTTCTCTGTTCCCATTTTTGTTTAGCAGGACACTGATTTATATTATGGGTGTCTCTATCACACCAATCACAATGTCGAAGATTTGGGGAGTTATTTTTGTTATTAATATTTAAATTTATATGTGCCTGATTGCGTTTTGGGGTAGATGTTTGGAAATTTGAATTATTTGTTTGTTTCCAACAACGATCTGCACTGTGGCCGTTAGTTTGGCAGTTATTACAGAAGTATTGCCTTGTTCGGCAATCTTGGTATTCGTGACCTAATCGCTTACAAAAGCTGCACGTTGTAATTTTGCTGTAATTTCTTTGTACATTTGTAGGAAGGTTAGTATGTGGAGAGTTTTTAGAAAAATTTCCTTTTGGATTTCTACTTGAGTTTGGAAGGAAACTTTGATTTGAAAAATTATTATTTGAGACATTGGAGTTATAACTACGTTGTGTTGAATTATTATTATTTCTAGAGTAGTTATTAGATTTATTTAATGTTTGGTTTGTGAAAGAATTGGTGAAATTATTTGTGCCGTTTAATCTTCGACTTGAGTCGGGGTTAAAATTTGGAAAATTGTTATGCGATAAATTTTGATAAGAATTTAATTCATGGTCGAAAAGTCTGCTTGACCGGTTTTGAGAGTAAACCCTTTCTTCCGATCTTTCGATTTCTTCGGCCAGATTCATTAATGCCAATAACGTTTTATCTGTGTGTCCCAATATGGCTTGTCGTATTGTAGGACTAAGAATACCTGACTTGAATGTGAATTTCGTTTCCTCTTCGACTTCTCGTAATAACGCGTCATTAGCCGAAGGGTATTTTTTTGTAACTGCCAAACGTAATTCCTTGTATTGTTTGACCAATCTGCACCCGTATGCCATTACTCCTTCGCCTGGCCTTTGTACGCATTTTCGTACGCTGGCGAACAGGTCGTTAATACTTTTAGAAGGGGCATAGTTTACAGATAACATTTCAGAAAAATTTTGAAAGTTTTCGAATTGGTGATTTCTCATCAAGTCATATGCGTCTCCCCTTAGCCTTGTTTTTATCAGAGAGAGAAACAGAGGACATTCTTCTTGGTTAAGATTGTCGTAAATTTGTTGGGCACTATCTAAAAATATTTGTAAATCTATTCTAACTGTATCTCGATTTTCACCCGAAAATAACGGAACAATTTCGTTAATTAATTTTGCGGTATCTAGGAAATTCATTTTGGAAACTGGGATTGGATTATACTGGCTTGGACTATATAATTCTAGGACGAATCGATCAATTGATTCTATAAATTCGTTTACCGTATAGGGTAAATTATTTTCTTCCGCGAGAGTTTCTTCGTTAAGGGATGATATTTCACCGAATTGACTATCTTGCCAAAACAATTTCAAATTTTTATCACTAGTAGTTAAATACTTATTCCTAAAATCTACTATTTCTTGAATTTTTTCACTTACAAGCTTTTCCTGTGATGAATTTGATGCTAATTTGCTTCTTGGGTAAACTCGTCCTTCTCTAAGCGGCACGTCGCTGTATCTCGTTGCCTTGCTCGGTCCTGGTTGTGGTGTAGATGTGTTGAATTGTCTGGTTGTTTTCGGTGTTCCCTGGATTCCTTCTATTTGTTCCGTTTGTTCGTTGATCCTCAGTTGAATTTCTCCTAATAAGTCGTATAATGTGTCTGTCGTCTCCAGAAGTTGTGGTGTTACGGTAACAGTCTGCTTTTCTGGTGTTCGTCCTTCGGTGTCTAATTTTTGTGATGTGGTAGAGGCTTGTTCTTCATTCGTGGTGATCGGTGATTTCGATGTTGATTTCTTCTTAACTTTCCTGTCGGGATTCACTCGGAGAACCGTTTTCAACAGTTTTGACATTTATTTAGTCGCACTATGCCGGGTTCACGTCACTGTTACTGTTTGTGATACTAGTTCTGATTAACTAATATAAGTACACAAACTAAATGTTCGAATGTTCGCGATAGCAATAGTAAAATGTTCACTTTCCGCTGGCTTCTTTCGTTTGTGATAATAGCACTTGTTACTATTATAAATTACACAAATTTAGAGTTTAAATGTGCGTGATAATGAATTATTTCACTTTACTTCACTAATTTTTCTGCAAACATCCTACCAACTGCGCCAAATGTAACACAACGTGATTTCACCTGGATGCTGCTAATAAATCTTTTTGTGTAACTTTCACCCCAAAACAATTAACAAAATCACAAAGTTTAGTTTAAAGGTTTTTATTTACTTTATTTATTAGATTTTTATTTTAATAAGTTTACAATGATTATTTCTTTCTTATTAATTCTTATTCATAACACAAATTTCTGTATTTAGGTAAGACAGTTACATTATTTCGACCGAGTAAATTTTTGTTGTTCGTTTTTACGAATACTTGATACATTGATCAATTTAATGTGTATTGAAACTGATTTTAAATTCTATAAACGACTCGGTTATTATTTCAAAATGCACGGAATTAACTGATTTATGTTTTAAATTACACTCACTGTTTTAGGAACTACTATTATATTGTGATGACTTTTACCGACTCTCTAATTCATTTTTCAAAACCGACTCTTTTTTTCCAAAAAACCAACTATCCGCCTTCACCAACTGCTAACTGTTGCTTTTTACTAACCAACTAACTAACTTAAAAAACCAACTGACTTTAAAAACCAACTAACTTCAAAAAACAACTCTCTTTAAAACCCAACTATCCGTCTTCACCAACTGCTAACTGTTACTTTTTACTAACCAACTAACTAACTTAAAAAACCAACTGACTTCAAAAACCAACTAACTTCAAAAAACAACTCTCTCTTCTTCACCGATCTTCACTTGCTTTTATAACATTCCTCACCTGGACAATCTTTTTCCGTTCAGGCAATTCCCTAATTCATGTTGAATGGGCGAAATTGCAACGTAAGTCAAAACTCAATTCAAAGGTGAATTGTGAAATTAATTAATTGCACTGGTCGTGTGCTCTCATAATTATTTGGTAGAGTCAGCATATTGATCGGCTTGGTGAAGTTGTTTATGAAATAGAATCGACATACAACAAAACACTTGTTGTGAAATAAGATCGCGCTTGTCTTCATGGAATAAGATCGACATACAACAAAACAATTGTTGTGAAATAGGATCGCGTTTGTCGCGCGCCTTTGATAAACGTTTTTGTACGTTTTGAGTTTATTGGTTTGTATGGCGGAAGTATTATGAGGGAAGGTTTATAGCGGGTACAAAGTACAGTGACCGGAGTGCACTTTGTGCACTTTTGGCATATTTGATTGTAAAGTTTTATTGAATAAATGGAATGATCGGATCAAAGTACAATGACCAGAGTGCATTGGTTAATTTAATTACCTATGATTTTCATGGGTCAATGTTCTAAGTTGGGACTTTGTATCATTAGGTTTATTTGTTCAATTTAATTATCCATTATGTGGAATATTTTTATGGGTCAACGTTCTAAGTTGGAACTTTGGCTTAAGAAGGGTGATGTATTGCATGAAGTTTGGAAAAGGTTGAAATGCAATTCATCACACTGACAGACAGACTGACAGACAGACTGACAGACAGACTGACAGACAGACTGACAGACAGACTGACAGACAGACTGACAGACAGACTGACAGACAGACAGACTGACAGACAGACTGACAGACAGACTGACAGACAGACTGACAGACAGACTGACAGACAGACTGACAGACAGACTGACAGACAGACTGACAGACAGACTGACAGACAGACTGACAGACAGACTGACAGACAGACTGACAGACAGACTGACAGACAGACTGACAGACAGACTGACAGACAGACTGACAGACAGACTGACAGACAGACTGACAGACAGACTGACAGACAGACTGACAGACAGACTGACAGACAGACTGACAGACAGACTGACAGACAGACTGACAGACAGACTGACAGACAGACTGACAGACAGACTGACAGACAGACTGACAGACAGACTGACAGACAGACTGACAGACAGACTGACAGACAGACTGACAGACAGACTGACAGACAGACTGACAGACAGACTGACAGACAGACTGACAGACAGACTGACAGACAGACTGACAGACAGACTGACAGACAGACTGACAGACAGACTGACAGACAGACTGACAGACAGACTGACAGACAGACTGACAGACAGACTGACAGACAGACTGACAGACAGACTGACAGACAGACTGACAGACAGACTGACAGACAGACTGACAGACAGACTGACAGACAGACTGACAGACAGACTGACAGACAGACTGACAGACAGACTGACAGACAGACTGACAGACAGACTGACAGACAGACTGACAGACAGACTGACAGACAGACAGACTGACAGACTGACAGACTGACAGACAGACTGACAGACAGACTGACAGACAGACTGACAGACAGACTGACAGACAGACTGACAGACAGACTGACAGACAGACTGACAGACAGACTGACAGACAGACTGACAGACAGACTGACAGACAGACTGACAGACAGACTGACAGACAGACTGACAGACAGACTGACAGACAGACTGACAGACAGACTGACAGACAGACTGACAGACAGACTGACAGACAGACTGACAGACAGACTGACAGACAGACTGACAGACAGACTGACAGACAGACTGACAGACAGACTGACAGACAGACTGACAGACAGACTGACAGACAGACTGACAGACAGACTGACAGACAGACTGACAGACAGACTGACAGACAGACTGACAGACAGACTGACAGACAGACTGACAGACAGACTGACAGACAGACTGACAGACAGACTGACAGACAGACTGACAGACAGACTGACAGACAGACTGACAGACAGACTGACAGACAGACTGACAGACAGACTGACAGACAGACTGACAGACAGACTGACAGACAGACTGACAGACTGACAGACAGACTGACAGACAGACTGACAGACAGACTGACAGACAGACTGACAGACAGACTGACAGACAGACTGACAGACAGACTGACAGACAGACTGACAGACAGACTGACAGACAGACTGACAGACAGACTGACAGACAGACTGACAGACAGACTGACAGACAGACTGACAGACAGACTGACAGACAGACTGACAGACAGACTGACAGACAGACTGACAGACAGACTGACAGACAGACTGACAGACAGACTGACAGACAGACTGACAGACAGACTGACAGACAGACTGACAGACAGACTGACAGACAGACTGACAGACAGACTGACAGACAGACTGACAGACAGACTGACAGACAGACTGACAGACAGACTGACAGACAGACTGACAGACAGACTGACAGACAGACTGACAGACAGACTGACAGACAGACTGACAGACAGACTGACAGACAGACTGACAGACAGACTGACAGACAGACTGACAGACAGACTGACAGACAGACTGACAGACAGACTGACAGACAGACTGACAGACAGACTGACAGACAGACTGACAGACAGACTGACAGACAGACTGACAGACAGACTGACAGACAGACTGACAGACAGACTGACAGACAGACTGACAGACAGACTGACAGACAGACTGACAGACAGACTGACAGACAGACTGACAGACAGACTGACAGACAGACTGACAGACAGACTGACAGACAGACTGACAGACAGACTGACAGACAGACTGACAGACAGACTGACAGACAGACTGACAGACAGACTGACAGACAGACTGACAGACAGACTGACAGACAGACTGACAGACAGACTGACAGACAGACTGACAGACAGACTGACAGACAGACTGACAGACAGACTGACAGACAGACTGACAGACAGACTGACAGACAGACTGACAGACAGACTGACAGACAGACTGACAGACAGACTGACAGACAGACTGACAGACAGACTGACAGACAGACTGACAGACAGACTGACAGACAGACTGACAGACAGACTGACAGACAGACTGACAGACAGACTGACAGACAGACTGACAGACAGACTGACAGACAGACTGACAGACAGACTGACAGACAGACTGACAGACAGACTGACAGACAGACTGACAGACAGACTGACAGACAGACTGACAGACAGACTGACAGACAGACTGACAGACAGACTGACAGACAGACTGACAGACAGACTGACAGACAGACTGACAGACAGACTGACAGACAGACTGACAGACAGACTGACAGACAGACTGACAGACAGACTGACAGACAGACTGACAGACAGACTGACAGACAGACTGACAGACAGACAGACTGACAGACAGACTGACAGACAGACTGACAGACAGACTGACAGACAGACTGACAGACAGACTGACAGACAGACTGACAGACAGACTGACAGACAGACTGACAGACAGACTGACAGACAGACTGACAGACAGACTGACAGACAGACTGACAGACAGACTGACAGACAGACTGACAGACAGACTGACAGACAGACTGACAGACAGACTGACAGACAGACTGACAGACAGACTGACAGACAGACTGACAGACAGACTGACAGACAGACTGACAGACAGACTGACAGACAGACTGACAGACAGACTGACAGACAGACTGACAGACAGACTGACAGACAGACTGACAGACAGACTGACAGACAGACTGACAGACAGACTGACAGACAGACTGACAGACAGACTGACAGACAGACTGACAGACAGACTGACAGACAGACTGACAGACAGACTGACAGACAGACTGACAGACAGACTGACAGACAGACTGACAGACAGACTGACAGACAGACTGACAGACAGACTGACAGACAGACTGACAGACAGACTGACAGACAGACTGACAGACAGACTGACAGACAGACTGACAGACAGACTGACAGACAGACTGACAGACAGACTGACAGACAGACTGACAGACAGACTGACAGACAGACTGACAGACAGACTGACAGACAGACTGACAGACAGACTGACAGACAGACTGACAGACAGACTGACAGACAGACTGACAGACAGACTGACAGACAGACTGACAGACAGACTGACAGACAGACTGACAGACAGACTGACAGACAGACTGACAGACAGACTGACAGACAGACTGACAGACAGACTGACAGACAGACTGACAGACAGACTGACAGACAGACTGACAGACAGACTGACAGACAGACTGACAGACAGACTGACAGACAGACTGACAGACAGACTGACAGACAGACTGACAGACAGACTGACAGACAGACTGACAGACAGACTGACAGACAGACTGACAGACAGACTGACAGACAGACTGACAGACAGACTGACAGACAGACTGACAGACAGACTGACAGACAGACTGACAGACAGACTGACAGACAGACTGACAGACAGACTGACAGACAGACTGACAGACAGACTGACAGACAGACTGACAGACAGACTGACAGACAGACTGACAGACAGACTGACAGACAGACTGACAGACAGACTGACAGACAGACTGACAGACAGACTGACAGACAGACTGACAGACAGACTGACAGACAGACTGACAGACAGACTGACAGACAGACTGACAGACAGACTGACAGACAGACTGACAGACAGACTGACAGACAGACTGACAGACAGACTGACAGACAGACTGACAGACAGACTGACAGACAGACTGACAGACAGACTGACAGACAGACTGACAGACAGACTGACAGACAGACTGACAGACAGACTGACAGACAGACTGACAGACAGACTGACAGACAGACTGACAGACAGACTGACAGACAGACTGACAGACAGACTGACAGACAGACTGACAGACAGACTGACAGACAGACTGACAGACAGACTGACAGACAGACTGACAGACAGACTGACAGACAGACTGACAGACAGACTGACAGACAGACTGACAGACAGACTGACAGACAGACTGACAGACAGACTGACAGACAGACTGACAGACAGACTGACAGACAGACTGACAGACAGACTGACAGACAGACTGACAGACAGACTGACAGACAGACTGACAGACAGACTGACAGACAGACTGACAGACAGACTGACAGACAGACTGACAGACAGACTGACAGACAGACTGACAGACAGACTGACAGACAGACTGACAGACAGACTGACAGACAGACTGACAGACAGACTGACAGACAGACTGACAGACAGACTGACAGACAGACTGACAGACAGACTGACAGACAGACTGACAGACAGACTGACAGACAGACTGACAGACAGACTGACAGACAGACTGACAGACAGACTGACAGACAGACTGACAGACAGACTGACAGACAGACTGACAGACAGACTGACAGACAGACTGACAGACAGACTGACAGACAGACTGACAGACAGACTGACAGACAGACTGACAGACAGACTGACAGACAGACTGACAGACAGACTGACAGACAGACTGACAGACAGACTGACAGACAGACTGACAGACAGACTGACAGACAGACTGACAGACAGACTGACAGACAGACTGACAGACAGACTGACAGACAGACTGACAGACAGACTGACAGACAGACTGACAGACAGACTGACAGACAGACTGACAGACAGACTGACAGACAGACTGACAGACAGACTGACAGACAGACTGACAGACAGACTGACAGACAGACTGACAGACAGACTGACAGACAGACTGACAGACAGACTGACAGACAGACTGACAGACAGACTGACAGACAGACTGACAGACAGACTGACAGACAGACTGACAGACAGACTGACAGACAGACTGACAGACAGACTGACAGACAGACTGACAGACAGACTGACAGACAGACTGACAGACAGACTGACAGACAGACTGACAGACAGACTGACAGACAGACTGACAGACAGACTGACAGACAGACTGACAGACAGACTGACAGACAGACTGACAGACAGACTGACAGACAGACTGACAGACAGACTGACAGACAGACTGACAGACAGACTGACAGACAGACTGACAGACAGACTGACAGACAGACTGACAGACAGACTGACAGACAGACTGACAGACAGACTGACAGACAGACTGACAGACAGACTGACAGACAGACTGACAGACAGACTGACAGACAGACTGACAGACAGACTGACAGACAGACTGACAGACAGACTGACAGACAGACTGACAGACAGACTGACAGACAGACTGACAGACAGACTGACAGACAGACTGACAGACAGACTGACAGACAGACTGACAGACAGACTGACAGACAGACTGACAGACAGACTGACAGACAGACTGACAGACAGACTGACAGACAGACTGACAGACAGACTGACAGACAGACTGACAGACAGACTGACAGACAGACTGACAGACAGACTGACAGACAGACTGACAGACAGACTGACAGACAGACTGACAGACAGACTGACAGACAGACTGACAGACAGACTGACAGACAGACTGACAGACAGACTGACAGACAGACTGACAGACAGACTGACAGACAGACTGACAGACAGACTGACAGACAGACTGACAGACAGACTGACAGACAGACTGACAGACAGACTGACAGACAGACTGACAGACAGACTGACAGACAGACTGACAGACAGACTGACAGACAGACTGACAGACAGACTGACAGACAGACTGACAGACAGACTGACAGACAGACTGACAGACAGACTGACAGACAGACTGACAGACAGACTGACAGACAGACTGACAGACAGACTGACAGACAGACTGACAGACAGACTGACAGACAGACTGACAGACAGACTGACAGACAGACTGACAGACAGACTGACAGACAGACTGACAGACAGACTGACAGACAGACTGACAGACAGACTGACAGACAGACTGACAGACAGACTGACAGACAGACTGACAGACAGACTGACAGACAGACTGACAGACAGACTGACAGACAGACTGACAGACAGACTGACAGACAGACTGACAGACAGACTGACAGACAGACTGACAGACAGACTGACAGACAGACTGACAGACAGACTGACAGACAGACTGACAGACAGACTGACAGACAGACTGACAGACAGACTGACAGACAGACTGACAGACAGACTGACAGACAGACTGACAGACAGACTGACAGACAGACTGACAGACAGACTGACAGACAGACTGACAGACAGACTGACAGACAGACTGACAGACAGACTGACAGACAGACTGACAGACAGACTGACAGACAGACTGACAGACAGACTGACAGACAGACTGACAGACAGACTGACAGACAGACTGACAGACAGACTGACAGACAGACTGACAGACAGACTGACAGACAGACTGACAGACAGACTGACAGACAGACTGACAGACAGACTGACAGACAGACTGACAGACAGACTGACCTGACAGACAGACTGACAGACAGACTGACAGACAGACTGACAGACAGACTGACAGACAGACTGACAGACAGACTGACAGACAGACTGACAGACAGACTGACAGACAGACTGACAGACAGACTGACAGACAGACTGACAGACAGACTGACAGACAGACTGACAGACAGACTGACAGACAGACTGACAGACAGACTGACAGACAGACTGACAGACAGACTGACAGACAGACTGACAGACAGACTGACAGACAGACTGACAGACAGACTGACAGACAGACTGACAGACAGACTGACAGACAGACTGACAGACAGACTGACAGACAGACTGACAGACAGACTGACAGACAGACTGACAGACAGACTGACAGACAGACTGACAGACAGACTGACAGACAGACTGACAGACAGACTGACAGACAGACTGACAGACAGACTGACAGACAGACTGACAGACAGACTGACAGACAGACTGACAGACAGACTGACAGACAGACTGACAGACAGACTGACAGACAGACTGACAGACAGACTGACAGACAGACTGACAGACAGACTGACAGACAGACTGACAGACAGACTGACAGACAGACTGACAGACAGACTGACAGACAGACTGACAGACAGACTGACAGACAGACTGACAGACAGACTGACAGACAGACTGACAGACAGACTGACAGACAGACTGACAGACAGACTGACAGACAGACTGACAGACAGACTGACAGGACTGACAGACAGACTGACAGACAGACTGACAGACAGACTGACAGACAGACTGACAGACAGACTGACAGACAGACTGACAGACAGACTGACAGACAGACTGACAGACAGACTGACAGACAGACTGACAGACAGACTGACAGACAGACTGACAGACAGACTGACAGACAGACTGACAGACAGACTGACAGACAGACTGACAGACAGACTGACAGACAGACTGACAGACAGACTGACAGACAGACTGACAGACAGACTGACAGACAGACTGACAGACAGACTGACAGACAGACTGACAGACAGACTGACAGACAGACTGACAGACAGACTGACAGACAGACTGACAGACAGACTGACAGACAGACTGACAGACAGACTGACAGACAGACTGACAGACAGACTGACAGACAGACTGACAGACAGACTGACAGACAGACTGACAGACAGACTGACAGACAGACTGACAGACAGACTGACAGACAGACTGACAGACAGACTGACAGACAGACTGACAGACAGACTGACAGACAGACTGACAGACAGACTGACAGACAGACTGACAGACAGACTGACAGACAGACTGACAGACAGACTGACAGACAGACTGACAGACAGACTGACAGACAGACTGACAGACAGACTGACAGACAGACTGACAGACAGACTGACAGACAGACTGACAGACAGACTGACAGACAGACTGACAGACAGACTGACAGACAGACTGACAGACAGACTGACAGACAGACTGACAGACAGACTGACAGACAGACTGACAGACAGACTGACAGACAGACTGACAGACAGACTGACAGACAGACTGACAGACAGACTGACAGACAGACTGACAGACAGACTGACAGACAGACTGACAGACAGACTGACAGACAGACTGACAGACAGACTGACAGACTGACAGACAGACTGACAGACAGACTGACAGACAGACTGACAGACAGACTGACAGACAGACTGACAGACAGACTGACAGACAGACTGACAGACAGACTGACAGACAGACTGACAGACAGACTGACAGACAGACTGACAGACAGACTGACAGACAGACTGACAGACAGACTGACAGACAGACTGACAGACAGACTGACAGACAGACTGACAGACAGACTGACAGACAGACTGACAGACAGACTGACAGACAGACTGACAGACAGACTGACAGACAGACTGACAGACAGACTGACAGACAGACTGACAGACAGACTGACAGACAGACTGACAGACAGACTGACAGACAGACTGACAGACAGACTGACAGACAGACTGACAGACAGACTGACAGACAGACTGACAGACAGACTGACAGACAGACTGACAGACAGACTGACAGACAGACTGACAGACAGACTGACAGACAGACTGACAGACAGACTGACAGACAGACTGACAGACAGACTGACAGACAGACTGACAGACAGACTGACAGACAGACTGACAGACAGACTGACAGACAGACTGACAGACAGACTGACAGACAGACTGACAGACAGACTGACAGACAGACTGACAGACAGACTGACAGACAGACTGACAGACAGACTGACAGACAGACTGACAGACAGACTGACAGACAGACTGACAGACAGACTGACAGACAGACTGACAGACAGACTGACAGACAGACTGACAGACAGACTGACAGACAGACTGACAGACAGACTGACAGACAGACTGACAGACAGACTGACAGACAGACTGACAGACAGACTGACAGACAGACTGACAGACAGACTGACAGACAGACTGACAGACAGACTGACAGACAGACTGACAGACAGACTGACAGACAGACTGACAGACAGACTGACAGACAGACTGACAGACAGACAGACTGACAGACAGACTGACAGACAGACTGACAGACAGACTGACAGACAGACTGACAGACAGACTGACTGACAGACTGACAGACAGACTGACAGACAGACTGACAGACAGACTGACAGACAGACTGACAGACAGACTGACAGACAGAGACAGACTGACAGACAGACTGACAGACAGACTGACAGACAGACTGACAGACAGACTGACAGACAGACTGACAGACAGACTGACAGACAGACTGACAGACAGACTGACAGACAGACTGACAGACAGACTGACAGACAGACTGACAGACAGACTGACAGACAGACTGACAGACAGACTGACAGACAGACTGACAGACAGACTGACAGACAGAACTCCGCCGTAGCCGGTCCCAAGCCCGGTTTAGAAAGGAGGAGGGGTGATCGTACAGGGAAAGCACTGATCGTTTGTCCATTCATGGACATTCCAGTGTCGCAACTGACAAAACGATCAGGAGACGTAAAATCCAGGAGCGTCGGACCCACATTGGGCGGCTACCTGGTCGGCGTCTGTCACCATGTTAGGTGCGGCCGAAATTCGAGGAACGATTGTCGCTCCTGCTGTCAACACGGGGAGTGCCAAACAAAACGCTGCATTTCTTGATGCGGTGTGAGTAAGGCTGATGTGAGCTTGCTCTTCCGATGTGCTGACGGTGGAAATCGTCAGGAACCAGCCACTTCGGGCCCTGATCAGGGAGTGTGCATTGGATGTGGAGTAGTGTCTGCATTGCCACGGGCGAGCGACGGTCCGTCCGGAATCCGGGACCGCTTAAGCGTAGGTTGGGCCTCAAGGAACTGGGGTAGGAGAAACTCTCCGAGGGTATACCCGTT
>OZ035962.1:44582362-44808362 GCA_964034945.1 Chrysopilus asiliformis
GAGAAATCTTGTACACAGACTGACAGACTGACAGACTGACAGACTGACAGACTGACAGACTGACAGACTGACAGATTGACAGACTGACAGACTGACAGACTGACAGACAGACAGAAAGACATTTTTTAAATATGACTCCAATCGACTCAGGAGTGATCGGAAAATGTTTTTTAGGCAAAATTAAGAGGTCGAAATTTTTCATGAATACAATACTTTATTATACTCCGTCAGAGCTCCAAAGTAGGGGTGAAAAAATATCGTTGAATAGTTGACGTGTTTGCGGCTCTCCAAATAATGTGAAACAACAAAAAATTGTGGCTTCATCTAGAACTACGATTAAGTGAAAATATCGAAAACTTTAAAAATGCTGGTCATTTAAATTTTTACGATATTTTTTATCATTTTTGGGCTGTAACTTTTCCAAAAACAAGTATATCAATGTCGTAGTTCCAGTTCTAGGCACACATCCCCCGAACTATGTGTAGAGTGACAACTCGGTTGGTTCATAAGTTCCCAGTGAAAAAACTGTCTTTAAAGACATGACTTGTAGATGGTCTTCAACGAGAAGTACATACGAAAATCAATATGTTAGAAGGAAACATAAAACAAATCGGGGCAACGACGTGAAAACATCTAGCGGTAGGCATATAAAACTCTTTGAAAGTACTTTTGTTTTTAAAAGTAGCTGTCAGAAAAGATATCGTTCCGCTTTTTTATTCAGTTGGTGATTTGGCTTTTTTATTCAGTTTGGTGTTTTTCGTTGTATTTATTTAAATTTTTAAAGGCGTTTTGTGTTAAGCTTTTGTAAGGTTATTCAGTGACATTTAATTTTTTCCAATAATGGAAAATTTGTCAAAAAAGCAACAAAAGCGAATTATTTCTGCTTTTGCTGCTAATCTGCGGTCAGAGGCAATGGCCAATTATAATGTAAATTCATCTTCTTCGAATCAGGAAGAAGTCCCCATAACTGATCTTGTTTGCGAAGAGATCTGCGAGGATAAATTTATATTAGGGGAAAATGAAAGCTTTTTTATTGAAGACCCAGACTTTGCAGAGCTTGAAGACGATGACGAGGATATTCAGTCTACAATATCTGATGAAGTACAGCTCTTGATGTTAAAATTGGGTCGCTGGGTGTTACGTCATTCCGTATCAAACAGGGCAACTAATGAATTATTGGAAATTTTAAGGGAATTTGGAAGAATTTCTTAAGTTCAGCTCAGGTATACGCAACTGGCTTATTAAAGATATGTTAAAAATACATTTAATATTATCCTTTTCAGATGAACGGTTACCTGAGGATACCTTGCCAGTTGTATCGACATCCAAAGCTGCATTGGAAAAAATCAGTCCTGGTATGTTCTGAAATTACCTGTCTTTTCTTAGGCTTAGCAAAGACAAATTAGAGTAACCTATACAAAATGTCGTCCGGGAATTTCCAGTGGGAAATTTTGTAAGAGATTCTTTGATGTGTCTTTGCGTTGCCGAACAAAACAGGAACTTTAATATGAAACCATATCATTTTTAGTTGCGTCCACATTCAGGACACCTGTTACAACCCAAGCACGAGAAAGTAAGAAAAAACAACTTTTGCGATTGTAATATCCTTAATCTCACTAAAAGGATCTTAATTTAATAGTACCATCCGTGATTAAACTAGCCTCTGTGCCTATCCACCACCAATTAATAAGGAATCCATCTGAAAGTAAGTTGATAAAATTTGGAAGATGATTTAAGATTCATATGGTCCCCGTATATTTTAGTCGAAGACCCGACAATGCGGTTCATTTCTACTCACCTTGCCACTATAATAATAGGGAATGAAAAAATATTGAAAGCTGTTTCATATGAAAAAGGACAGGTACTAAAGTTACCCATTAATGACTTGGAAGGCATAGAAGAGATAGAAAAAAAAACTTGATGGAGAAGACTCAGAAAGATTCAAAAATATATTGGTAATTTTGTTTATAAATATGTTGTACTCATACTCCCTTACTAGGTAATGCTTACTTTAAACTTCACTTTAAACTATATAATTTAAAAATACATAATAAAACTTTAATTTCAACCGTATTTATAAAGAAAGTATTAAAACGAACAAATATTTGTAACATTGATGTTTTACAAGTAGATATATCAATTTACCGGAAGTCGGAACTTCTCCTCTTCTCGATAGTGGCTTTGGTGGGATCGAAATATAACACAACAAGCGCGAGAGAGTTTTCATGTGCGCCTTGCCTTTGTATGATGATGTCGACGTATCTAAAAATTTCATTTTGATACCACTAGAGCCACCATCTAATAATAATAATAGTAGATATATGATTAAATTTAAAAAAAATAATATTTTAATGCATTCATTACTTTTATATTGTAGTGAAATTTATAAATAACCTGTTGTAGTTAATGCATTGAAATTATTTCAAACTTTAATTGAATATTAAAAAAATATGCCTTCGATAATATGTACATTAAACAAGCCCAAGTCAAAAAGGGAAAATTATCGCTTCTAATTAATATACATATTTGACTTTATTTCAGACAAATTTCCAAAAAAAAATTTCTACAAAACTATTGTATTTAAAATAGGTCAAACAGCTTCAAAAATATGTCCCTAGCGAAAAGCAGCATTCGACAACAGGTTTAGCAAAAATAATTTCAGACGAACTGCTAATGCGATATAACTGGGATGGACAGATGAACAAAAAGCCACTAAAATCTCTGAAGCTTTTCACGACAGTGGTTTTTGGTATGTGTAATTGTAATCATTTTGTTTCCTATTTAATTCGTACTTTATTTTTAGCGGCATGGCAGGAAAAATTTGTTGATTTTAACAACTACGAGGCGTCAATGAGAAAACAAATATTTGACGCTCATAATAGAAGAAATCGTCAAATAAATCGCCTTAAACATGTTTCAGTTTCTGTTGAAACTCATGTTTCAAAGTAAATATATATTAAATATTGAATTCCTTCGAATAAGACTGAAGGTCTGAACTTAACATAATGCAATATTACATATTACAAACAATGTAAATATGACCAAGTCGTATAATATGATATTTTTAATTTTATTACTAATTTAGTTAGTATTGTATAAGATTAAATAAGAACGCAATCGAACTTAAATGAAAGTTCTTAAAAACGAATTGAACTGTGGAAATGAAATAAACTAAATGTAATGTAACATACAAATTAAAATAAATAATAAATATTTATAAATATATTTTTTTTAGTTTTTTTATTTGAGAAAACCCCGCGCGCGAAAAAAAACCCCATCAGCGTCATCTGTTTTCCGGACTTAGTACTAATGAAGACATACTTTCAGACATGTCTTTAAGATAGACATAGACATGCTCTGTGCGTTGGTCTTGCGAGTGTCTTTACTTTGTCTTTAAGACTGGTATTGAAGACGCCTTTAAAGACGTCTTGAAGACACCTTTCACTGGGAACCTGAGAAAACATATAAATCAATCTTGAAAACTTGGAGCCCACTCTACTAGCATAATGACTTTTTCATACTTATTTTGCATACTATAAATCTTCGAAAATCGCAACAAAAAAATTTAAATTATTTGACACTTGAATACCGCCTTAAATAAATTTTGGCGCGGTCGAGTTCCCAGACACTTTTCGGGGAAGTTCCGAAAACTTTCACTTTTCGACTTTTTTAAAATTTATACTAAAATTTAAAAGATCGTTTTAACTTATTTAATACGTTTAATTCTTTATCATCTAAAACAAATTTTAAGCAATTAATGGCCTAGAAAAAGCGTGCATTTTTTTCTAGAAGGTGAGAATTTTGTACAAAAGCACGACGTAACAACTTGGCCCCTGTCCATACTCACAGTAAAGGAAAAACTAAAGTGCGTCATTTAGATATCCTAGTTATATGTCGACATACATTGGCCGCGTTCTCACGTAGGTGAAATCAACCGAGTTACTCGAGGTGAAAAACTCTGCTTGCGTTCTCACTTAGTGTTTTTCAACTTTTGCGCTGCAGTGTATTTACACATGCTGTGTCAATGTGTGCGTGTAGCAAGAAAAATTTTGTGAACCCCCACCGTTGAACTCTATGTGTGTATGTGTTTTCAACCAAGTTCACTCGGCCTAGCCAGCAGATGAATTCCCCGCATACACCCGATAGCGTCTGGCCCGTAAAATCGAGTGGAAACTTGGTGAAGTCAACCAGTTTCCACCACGTCTGAACGCGGCCATTAGTCTTCCCGTCGCGGCGACTTTTATTCCTCCAGCTAGAACCTGAATTGTACATCGCTGCGTCCGTCATACGTCCGTCCGGTAGACAGTTTTATGCGGTGACAGTTGGGTACGGCAACGAATCACTTCTTCACGTTTTCTGCACTTCTTCTATTGGCCGCGTTCAGACGAGGTTGAAACTGGTTGACTTCACCAAGTTTCCACTCGATTTTACGGGCCAGACGCTATCGGGTGTATGCGGGGAATTCACCTACTGGCTAGGCCGGGTGAACTTGGTTGAAAACACATACACACATAGAATTTAATGGTGGGGGTTCACAAAATTTTTCTAGCTACACGCACACATTGACATATCATGTGTAAATACACTGCACCACAAAAGTTGAAAAACACTACGTGAGAACGCAAGCAGGTTTTTTCACCCAGAGTAACTTGGTTGACTTCAACCAGTGTCAACCGCGTCTGAACGCAGCCATTAGTTTATCGTCCAAACAATTACTTTCAATTTGTTCCATACTTAAATTGCTTAAATCGTAACCAAACTTTTTTGCGAAATGACATTTCCGTGCGTTGCCGCATGTAAAAATAGAAAGTCGACCTACTCTATGCGGTTGCCGCATCGGACAAACGCATTATTAAGGGAGTACTTGCTATGAGTTCATTTTAAAAAAATTTATTTATTCAAGTTAGAACTTTCTTCGGCACGTTGAGGTTATGCCCACTATGTGGGCCGCTCATCTGTACCTTAGATTCACAGATATCCTACTACTAGATCAAGCCATTTGCTATCTCAAATGGGCCACTGAAAAGTCAAAAAGCTATGACGAAAAAAGGGACAAAGCTAGTAATTCTGGGAAATTAAAATTCTGGAAAAAATGCTTATGCAGGTCCCTGACGGAATATTATTTAATCCCTATACCGATTATTCATGTTAATATTCAGAGCTGCCACATACATTAATATGCAATTCCCTAAACCGTGTATAAGTCTTAAGCTAGAACCTGAATCGTACGTCGATGCGTCCGTCATGCGTGCGTCCGTCTGACAGTTCGATGCGGTGACAGTTGGGTGCAGCAACGAATCTGCAGTTAATTCATTGTGTTGCACTTCTTCTATTAGTTTATCGTCGAAACAATTACTTTCAATTTGTTCCATACTTAAATTGCTTAAATCGTAAACAAACTTTTTTGCAAAATGACATTTCCGTGCGTTGCCGCATGTAAAAGTAGAAATTCGACCTACTCTATGCGGCTGCCGCATCGGAAAACGTATTATTAGGGGAGTACTCAAAGCAGCCCGTTGATTTTACTTTGACCGCATCGAACTGTCAGACGGACGCACGCATGACGGACGCATCGACGTACGATTCAGGTTCTACTTTATGAGTTCGACGTAAAACATATAATTCAAGTGTTATTGAGTTTGTTGATTTGAACGTCTGACATCACTAAAATTCGAAGACAAAATGAGACAACCATAGTCACGCTGTCCCATTTTTTATACCCGTATGGTGAAACCAAAGGGTATATTAACTTTGCCTTACCGTTTGTAACGCCAAGATCCCGTCATCACACACAAAAATGAATTACACCAGTGTGTTTAGAATGATAAAAATAATTAATTTCTGTCTGTCCGTCTGTCTGTCTGTCCGTCTGTCTGTCCGTCCGTCTGTCTGTCTGTCTGTGGAGCGGATTCCGGGCGCACGGATTGAGCTAGAGACTTGAAATTTTGTGCAGATCCGACACAATCCTTCGCACTGTGTCCAAACCGTTGACAGTTAAAGCATCTTTTAACATAAACATCTTCCTTTATAAAATGCGATCTCCATCCGACAATTAAATAATATCCATTGATTACTTTTTTAAATGTTGTCGGTTTGGTTTCGCATATTATAGTCCATTTGTTATTTCTTTTGTTAAACCGGCTGTGAACGATTTTAAACTTGTCCTGATCGTCAATATTTTTATTAAGTGATCTAAGCTGTTTAAGTCTTGTTTAAGTCAGCTTCTTCGTAATTTTGTTCTAAGTTATTTATTATTATTTTTGGTGATTTAAGTGTCATTTTAACAACCTCAAATCTGGAATCTGTTTTTGATTTAATCAGCTGTTCTAATCTATCCCGCGCATTTTCGTCTGCTGTTTTTATACCCGTATGGTGAAACCAAAGGGTATATTAACTTTGCCTTACCGTTTGTAACGCCAAGATCCCGTCATCACACATAAAAATGAATTACACCAGTGTGTTTAGAATGATAAAAATAATTGATTTTTGCATGTCCGTCCGTCTGTCCGTCTGTCCGCCTGTCTGTCTGTCTGTCTGTCTGTCCCTCAGTCCGTCTGTCCGTCTGTCTGTCTGTCTGTCTGTCCGTCTGTCTGTGGCGCGGATTGCGGGCGCACGGATTGAGCTAGAGACTTGAAATTTTGCACAGATCCGTTTTTCGTAAAATGCGAGGCTAAGTTCGTTAATGGGCAAAAATGGACCATTAGGGGGGGTACCCCCCATACGAACGAAATCGTTTTTTGTGAATATCTCAAAAACGGTGTATCTTATCAAAAAAGTCCAAGAACAAAAGTTATTTAGGATATTATTCTACATAAAACTCCCATACATCAAAATCCGATTGGAATAAATTTTAAAAAATCTTATTGGAAAGTTTGACTTCAAAGTGGAATTTTGGTACAACTGTTCAAATTTTGATACGAATATCACCATACGGGTCTCCAATGATTGCCAGATAGGCAATTATAGCTTTTGTTATGTTTATTATTATTCCCCCCTTACTTATATTTTGTACTCCTGTTATCGGAACATCAACGTCACCAGGGTTAACGATTTGTTGTAAATATTGCTTAGTCACTTCACTGGTTTGTTCTTGTTTCGGTTTAATAATTAATCCCGTTGTATTGTTTGTCCGTTTAGTGCTATCACCCGTTACGATTCTATTGTCGTTATTAATTTTTTTTAAGTTCATTTTTAAAGTGTCTGCATATGAGTGGCCTGTCTCCTTGTTCATTTTAGTTAAGATAGTATCTAGTTTTGTGTTAATGTCTCCTACCTTATTATTCAAATTATTAATATCTCCAATATTTTTGTTCTCGAAATGAAGTTTTTTGTCCACATCACACATCCCAAACTTTGTATTAGCTTATATTCCTTACTTGAAATGTTTGTACATTTAATATGATACCACTTATTACATTTTCCATCACATTTAAGAGCTTCATGGTTATTTTCCACCTTATTTTTGCACAATATACAGAGATCGACGTCTTCACAACCTTTATCGTCCGCCGCCATCTTAGTCTAATGAATTTTACTTTGACCGCATCGAACTGTCAACGTGACGGACGCATGGCGGACGCACGGAAATGCCTTTCCGACGTGCACGCTTCTTCACTTTTTAGTAAGAAAAAAGCAAGGTGTCTGTCTCGTAGAGACGGCCAGAAGACGTGGATCCGCCTACAACGATCGCCAATAGATATTTAAGTAAGAAATTTTAGTGAAAAGGAAACTAAAGAAACAATTTGATTGACCGTAACGTTACGTTTAGACCTGCCTTACACGTTCAATATTTTTGCTTCAATATATTGAAGGGTATTCAAAATCGTATGGATCGTTTCAATATTTTTACTTCAATATAGTCCTTACACGTTCAATATATTGAACACAACTAAAATATTGTTCAATATATTGAACGTATAAGGTGCCCATTACGGGATGTGCCTTTCCGTTTGGTGAATTTCAGCGTCTTCTACCTAAAAATCAAATTTCACGTTTTACACAACGAACAAATGTTTAAATCTAAAATTCTATAGGGCATTTTCATACATGTACTCGGAAGTTGCGCAAATTGCACAAAACATTTTCTTCCATCTCCCCGTAATACTTAGTTGTTCAGTAATTTGCGGAAGTAAACTAACTAAACGAATAACATATAACTGGGTTTATTATTATCAAAATCTTTTGTGTTATTTGCAGAACTTGCATTCATGACAACGCCCATAAATGAAAAACAAATAAAAATCAAACTAAAATAAAATTACACGATAAAAACAACAAAGCAATTTCAATTTACAGCAACTAAAATCTTAAACACAATCCGCCTGCTCATACAACTCGTACAAAGAAATTAAAGGAAACACTGAGCAATCAAGAGAAACAATCAAGAGAAACAATCAAGAGAAACAATCAAGAGAAACAATCAAGAGAAACAATCAAGAGAAACAATCAAGAGAAACAATCAAGAGAAACAATCAAGAGAAACAATCAAGTAAAGCAGGGTTTATACACAGCAAGTAACTTGCGGCAAGTAAAGAGAGGCAAGTAGTTTGCTTAGTTTACACGTTTCAAGTAAATCATTTCAAGTAGAATGACAGCCGAAGGAAAACATAACCTAAAATTTTCTGAGAAAAAATATCACGACTCTTTTTTGTGGAAAAATTTGCGAATTTCGACCTGAAACTGTTTGTTGCCGACGAGTTTTTTATATCCGTGTCGTTTTTTCCTTAAAATGTTACGACGTTTTCTGGCAAAGCAGTAAATATAAAATGAACCGAAACACACACACATAAAACCACTTCATTTGTACGCGGTTCCATGTTCTTGTATTGGTTTTACTTGCCACAAAAATAGAATGGCTTTCTATTATTTTCGAGAGAGCGGCAAGTATTCTCACACATATGCGAGCGTCGCACACTAGGTCAAATCGCGTGTATTTACGTCTACTTGCCGCAAGTTACTTGTCTCGTCTAAACCCTGCTTAAAATGAATTTCCAGAACCAGAACAACCCATATTGTAGAATATTAAATAGAATTAATATTATCGATGTAGTTGGCCAGATTGTATGATTTTATGATTAAGATATTTTGATAATACCAGGCAGTCTGGATTTAGAAGTCATATAATAAACATATATTAATGAGAATTGAGTTTTAATAGAATTTATTACATGGCGACGAGGAAAATTTAATTTAAAATATAACTCGAAGTATAAAAAAAAGAAAAATATTTCTGAGAGAAAAATATACCGGATTAGTTGGATTATTGGATTGGCAAATAATTGAAAAATATTGGATTTCCGGAATTTTCGAAACATATGACAACTGGAAAAAAAAGGCCCTGCTAAAGATAAGAAACCGAGTGGAAGACCAAGAAAAGTCGAAGTAGTAACTGTGGAAAAGACTAGAATAATGGATTTCTTACGAAAAGTGGAACCCCTTGAATTAAAAGGAGATATGGCTGAAAATTGGCGCATTTTTAAGCAGAATTTCGATTTATTTTATATTGCTGCAGAATTAAATGAAAAATCGGAAAAAGTTCAAGCTGCAATATTATTAAATGCAGTTGGTCCGGATGCAATATAATTATTCAATACGTTTAATGTGGAAGCAGCGAAAAGGGAGATTTAACACATGGATCAATAAGTCCCGAGAGTAACCCAGAGATGACGCTCGTAGTAAACCAGTAACCACGTCTTTCTAGAGTACTAACCTTTGCTTGAAACGTGTCAAAATTTTAAGTCGATCGGACCAGAAACAGCTGAGTTATCGAGGTTGGAGTAAAGTCGTTTTGTAGTTTGTTTAAAAAATGGAAAAAACCGAGTTTCGTGTTCTGATAAAACATTGTTTTTTAATGGGTAAAAACACCGTGCAAGCGAAACAATGGATTGAAAAATGTTACCCGGACTCTTGTCCATCAAAAGCAACGATTTGTCGGTGGTTTGCCGAGTTTAAACGTGGTCGTACCGACACAAATGACGCGGAACGCTCGGGTAGACCTGTGGAAGCCGTTACACCGGAAAATGTGAGTGAAGTGACAAAAATTATAATGAAAGATCGTAAAGTGAAGCTCCGTGAGATTGCTGAGATAACACAGATATCATATGGAAGTGCATTTACTATCCTTCATGAAAAATTGAGCATGAAAAAGGTTTTTTCCAAGTGGGTGCCGCGATTGCTTTCGATGAAACAAAAACAGCAACGAGTCGATGATTCAGAAATCTGTTTATCGCTATTTACTCGCAATAAAAAAGATTTCTTGCGTCGTTACGTGACCATGGACGAAACATGGATACATCACTACACTCCAGAGTCGAAGCGGCAGTCATCTGAGTGGCGCACAGCTGGCGAAAGCCGTCCGAAGCGTCCGAAAACGCAGCAGTCAGCTGGCAAAGTCATGGCGTCAGTTTTTTGGGATACGCATGGCGTGACGATTGTATCACCCTAAAAGGTGATTATATTGATGAATAAAAAAAAATTTGGCAAAAAAAATGTTGTTTTCATTGTTAGTCTCGGGACTTATTGATCCATGTGTTATGATGAAGTATTGAAGGCTTTTGAGGGATTTTGTAAACCCAAGAAGAATGAGGTCTATGCGAGCTTCAATTTTCATAATCGGGATCAGAAATCACTTGAACCTTTTGATATGTGGCTGATGGATTTTAAAAAATTAATAAAAGTGTGTCATTTTGGAACTACGGAAATTGAACAAAGGATGTTACGAGATCGTTTGGTGATTGGAATTTCGGACAAATCTTTGCAGAAGAAGATGTTGGAAACTGAAAATTTGGATGTGGATAGAGTCATTGAAATGGCAAGAATATCGGAACTTTCAAAGAAGCAATCAAATGATTTACAGAGCGTGCAGAAAAATCAAACAAAATCATTTGATACACATGGAATTAATTTACAGAGGAGGCAGTCTACAGAAAAAATAAAAAAAAAATTTGAAAATCAGTCAAATTTTAAAAATGTTAATAATAATAATAATTTTACTTTTAGAAATTCTCCTAGTCATCAAAATATTTTTGTAAAGGATTGTGGATATTGTTTAAAGACCCATAAAAAAGGAAATTGTCCTGCTTATGGTGTGAAGTGCTCAAAGTGTGGCAGAAGGAATCATTTTGATGTGGCGTGTAAGCAGAAAAACATTCGGGAAATTTCAGAGGCAGAATTGAATTCAGAGCAAGATGTATTATTTATTGATACATTAGTTAGTGGTCTTAAAAAGAAATTTTGGACTACTGATGTGTTTTTTGGAGAAAAGCGGATTATTTTCAAGCTTGATACTGGTGCTGAGGTAAATACAATACCATTTAACCTTTTATCAAATATGTCAGGAGTTAAAATTATTGAAACAGACATTAGATTACATGGATATGGAGGTTCTAAAATTAAAACATTAGGAATAGTAAATTCAAAATGTAAAATTAGCGGAGAAAATTCAAAACAGAATTTTGTAGTTGTAGATAGTGATTCAATTCCTATATTAGGTCTTGAAACTATTGTAGAATTTAATTTAATTAATAAAGTAGATGAAATAAATGTAAATGTTAATGCTTTGAATAAGTTTATGGACAAATACCAAAGTGTATTTGAAGGATTAGGAACATTTCAAGAAGAATATAAAATAGCTATAAAGCCAAATAATACTCCGGTAGTGAAATCAGCTAGGAGAATACCATTGGTATTAGTAAATAGATTAAAAATTGCTTTAGAAGATCTTATCAAACGGAAAATAATTGAGAAAGTTGATAAACCAAAATCTTGGGTATCAAATTTAGTAATTGTTGAAAAAACTAATAGCAGTTTAAGATTATGTTTAGATCCTAAATACTTAAATGAAGCTGTTGTTGATGATCCATACATCATACCCTCTTTCAATGAAATAACTGCTAAATTAGCAGGAATGAAATATTTTACGGTTTTGGACTTGTCTGAGGGATATTGGCAAATAAAGTTGGATAGGGAATCCTCAGATTTATGTATATTTTCAACTCCTTTTGGGTGTTTTAAATTTTTAAGGCTTCCTTTTGGCCTTCGTATTGCACCTGAGGCATTCCAAAAATAAAATGAAAGAAATTTTGCAGATTTAAAAGGAACTGCGATTTACATTGATGATATTTTAGTTGGTGGAAGTACGCTGGAGGAACATGATCAAAATTTGGAAAAAGTAATGGAAAGAGCTATAGAAAAGAATGTAAAATTCAATAGATCTAAAGTTCAGTATAGAGTTACTTCCGTAAATTATCTTGGTCATGTTATATCAATGGAAGGAATTAAAATTGATCCTAAACGGATGCAGGCTATTTTGGAGTTAAAACCTCCCACAAATAAAAAGGAATTGCAAAGTCTTTTAGGTGTAATTAATTATACAAGGATTTTTTTCCAGATTTGTCAAATATTTCAGAACCTCTACGGTTATTACTTAAAAAAGTTACTCATTTTCAATGGTTGAATGTCCATGACTCATGTTTAAATAAAATAAAGGATAAAATAGTAGATGCACCTACCTTGCAACCATTTGATCCTAGAAAGGAAATTGTAATTCAGTCAGATGCTTCAAAAAATGGTTTGGGATGTTGTTTATTGCAGAACAATAAACCTTTGTGTTTTGCATCGAGAAGTTTGTTGCCTGCTGAATTGAATTATGGACAAATAGATAAAGAGATGTTAGCTATAGTGTTTGCATGTACAAAATTTCACCAATATATTTATGGAAGAGATATTTTCGCTATCACAGATCACAAACCTTTATTAGGAATTATGAACAAAAATATTAGTGATATACCTAATCCACGATTACAAAGAATGAAATCACGTCTATTTTTCAAAACTTTTTTTTTATATTTATTGGGCCACACAACAGCCACAAATCATAGAACACATTATTCGAAAATACCGCCATTTGATTTAACACCACGCCTTTAACGATGGAGCCAACAGGGCTGCAAAATACACGCTCGATCTATTTGAAAGTTGTCCAATGTTTTTGTTGAAATCCTTCTTCAAGGACTCAATATTTTGGTGTCTTTTTGGCAAATCATGCTCACTACAGTCCAACGGGTCTATAGTTCAACGACTTAAGGTCTGAACTTCCGGGGGCGGACTTTTGGAGGCATGAAGTCATGAAAATGGTTTTTGAGCCTTTTTGTGAAAAAGAAGCGCAAACGGCAGCCAAATTTGCTCAAGAAACTGTTTAAAATGTATAGTTAGGCATGTAAACGAAAACTTATTCAAAAATGGGGACTGGAATTTTCCACAGGATTCATTTCTGGCTCCAAAAGCCAAATGACCACAAAAAATGCTTCAAAATCAAATTTATGATTTCATTAGAAGCGAAGAGTTGAATAACTCAACATGTTGGACTATAAACTATGATCTACTTTAGAGAATATGGTGTGCTAAAAAACACTCGCTAACATTGAATCCATGCAGCAGGAATCAAACCGCTTTGGACAACTTTCAAATAGATCGAGCGCGTATTTTGCAGCCCTGTTGGCTCCATCGTTAAAGGCGTGTTCTATGATTTGTGGCTGTTGTGTGGCCCCATAAATATAAAAAAAGCAAGGTGTCTGTCTTGTAGAGACGGCCAGAAGACGTGGATCCGCCTACAACGATCGCCAAAAGATCTTTAAGCAAAAAATTTAAGTGAAAAGGAAATTAAAGAAACAATTTCTTATTTAAAAATAATTTTATTTATTATTGGCCTATGATAAGTGAAGTATGAAATAAATACCATACATGACACATCCAGATTTCTGGTAAACGTGAGATCAATGCAGGTGTTGCCCAGAGTAGTCGCGACATAGCTCAAATTGAACTCGCTCTGCATAAAATGTATTAACGACTGATCCCTCAAAACATCAAAATTGAAATCACCTGTCATTAATATCGGTGTGGGGATATCTGCCTCGTAGCCGGGTATTATATTGGCAATACTGTTAGAATAGTTTAACAATGACCGTATCATTAAAAGTTTGATGTCTGCTACCGGTGTGTTAGGATGGATATATACACAGCCAAGTACGAATTTAAACGTAGCATTAATGGTGACGTCTACGAGGCAAACATCACCAACCATGGGGTCTTTTATTTTCAATACAATATCGGAAGTGATGGTGTTATTGTTGTAACAATCTGAGGAACTGTTTATATTCCGATATATCGCAACTCCACCTGCAGATCGACGGGATGATACTGCTACTGGAAGGTGTCTCTGTTTAGCGGTGTTGTGATGTGATTTCAGTTGAAAGTCAGACACCTGTACCGGCTCTGTATCCTCCATCCACGTCTCGCTGATTGCCAAGTAATCAGATTTGCTGATGATCGAATCTGTAGAAATGTCATCGCTGTGAGCTACCAAACTCTGTGCATTGATGGTACAGATAAGTAAACTTTGATTCGGGTCAGATTCACAGAAGTTTCTAACTTTTGCAACTAGTGTAGATAGCGGATGTTGGGTTAGTCGTTGGTGCTCGTCTCGTATTTCCCTGACTGTAGGTGATGTCTGTCCAAAACCATGATAGAATTTAAAATTATTTTTTGAATTTATTATGTATAGGCCATCTAAAGATGTGACACGACTCAGTGCAACATAGACTAGTTGGTTTTGTTGTGTTTTGTCATACTGATACACGACTCGATCGAAGGAACCTCCCTGAGATTTGTGTATTGTTATCGCACATGCAGGCACGATTGGAAATTGAATTCGACGACATTTTATATTCGATCCCAGTGGAATGTTAGCACTGCGTGTGCATATTGGTGTCCACTTGAAATCTAGAACGTCGCGTTTGCAAGTAACATGTGGTTTGGCTTTCAGCCGACATCGCTGGCCCATCGCCTCGTGAGAGAATTCAATCCAGAGCCTAAGGCGTTGCTTCATAGTAGCAACAGACGTTGAAGGTTGGTTGTGGGCCTGTAATTCCTCGAAGTACTCGTCCTCGCTGAGCAACTCCACGTGCTTCAATATACCGATCGCGCCGTTTACTATGCCATCCTCAACGTCGATGTTAGTTGTGACCATATATGGGAAACCTACAGCAAGGGGTATCTTGTATGGAAGTCCACCCAGTTCAACGACACTCATCTTGTGAAGCTTTGTCGGTGTGACTCTTATTGCCGAGGATAGTGTCGTCTGCAACACTGTGTATCTGCGTTGCTATAGCAGTTGTATTATATAAATCGACATCGTGATTTGTATGATATAAACGCACAACGCCGACCAAATTCGTATCACACCATTCCTGGGTCCTGAAACATGACTCGATAAGTTTCATTTCGTCTGCATCGAGACGCTCGCCGTTACCGATTTTAGTCAGTATAGCAGAGAAAATAGAGTCGCTTTGCCGCATGACTTGTTGCAAAGGATGGCATTGTAACGATTGCCACAATACGGCACCAGCAATCGAATTGCGAGGTGCTCGGTAAACAGGTGTTGCATTTACAGGTGGCAGTTGTCGAAAGTCACCGCAGAAAACTATATTCATTCCACCAAATGGTTGATCATACACGCCGGTGATCGCCTGCAAACGCAAGTTGATTTTGTGTAACACGTCCGACCCTATCATACTAACTTCGTCAACAATCACACACTTGACACCGACAAACATATTTCTATAATTTTGAAGGATCTGACATGAGAGTATGCCAATCTGTCGGGATTGGGTTATTTTGAAAGCAGAATGTACGGTGACGCCTTGGATGTTGACAGCAGCTTTACCGGTAGAAGCGCACGCGACGAAGGCGTTTGTCAAACAATTATGTTTGAGTTTGAAACGATTGTATATTTCCATAAGGAGCTTCAACGCATAAGTCTTACCACTCCCGGCTGGTCCAGTAAAGAATATTTGAATTGGTTGTGAGTCGGGTGTGTGTAAGCGATGTATGGCCTCAAGAAGTATCTCTCGTTGACTGGGGTTAGTGGTACGCATCATGCGGCAGAATTCGGCTTTAGATATGACATTAGATCTCTGGCGAACAGCAGATATGGAAGTCACCGTAGCTGCAGCATCGAAGTCATCTGGGTTTTCTCTGCCGCCTTGCTGTATGATGGACTTCACAAACTCATCGCGGCGATTGCGAACACCCAAGGAATCTTCATCGATAAACTGGTCGCACAACTTTCGGAACTCCTCGATCACCCGGTCGATATCAATGTTAGATTCGTATTGTTTGCGTTTCTCCATGATCTCAGCTTCTCTGGCATCGTAAGTGTCCATGTATAAATTACGGTCCAGGATATCGACTGCCCCACAGCGAAACGGTATATAAAGCGTAACCATTTCTCTTTTGTGATTGACGATATCATCGGTTTCGTACGATCGGTAGCGTATAATTTTGCAACGGTCCCTTTTACGGAAAGCAATCGAGTGTGCGTTATTACTTTCTACGCCTTCGTCCTGGTTTTCACTACATTCATCATCACTTTCAGCTTGACGCTTCCTCTTCTTTCTGACGACAGGCGTGTACCAAGAAACAAAGTCAGCTAAGTGTGGTGGTTTTTAGATGGATAGAAGTTTATGGATGATAGAAACGATGGATGGTGAAAACTAAACTGAAACACGCTTCACTTTTAATTCTTGTCTTTATTAAACACTTGTTTTTTACAAACTTATAACTTATTTTCTTTTACAATTAACTTAGTTTGTTTCCTTTTAATCACAATCTCAAAAAAACTAATCGTCTTCTAATTTAATACTTTCTTTTTTCACTTCTTATTTCAAAACTATCTTTCTTGACTTATTATTTCAAACTATCTTTCTTGACTTATTATTTCAAAATTATCTTTCTTGACTTATTATTTCCAAAACTCTATTTCTTGACTTATTATTTCAAACTGTACTTTTTGACTATTGATTTTTAACTTTACTTCTTGACTCTTGATTTTAAACTTTACTTCTTGACCAATAAATTAAAACTGTTCTTGTTGACTTCTAATTAAAAACTGTTCCTTTTGACTACTAAATTCAAAACTGTCTCTTGTCAAATTCTTCTATACCTAAATTTTGACCTCTTCCTTTGTTGAATCGAGTAGGGGTTCGGACCTACGTTAACATTTTTACAACACGAAATCAATAACTTTACTTTCCCATGGGAAAATATAAATATTAGGTCAATCGAACGTTGACACATCGTAACTTCAATAAGTCGATATTTGGAAATAGCAACGTTGAAATTTAGTCTTCGTTCAAAAATGAGACTTTGTTGCTTAACGAATTTCTTTTGAAATTACTATTTTGGCAATAGTTTTTAGTAACTACAACGGTCACTGAACCATTTAACAACTTTCGAAATCCATTGCTTATAGTTGATGTTGAATAGTTAGATTTCGTAAGTATCCGGTCTCGATTCCATTTCACTACACCAAGTCCAACTCACATGGCCTATCTTCGTAACGCTGTATAATAGTTTTTGACCAGATATCGGTGCTGTTGTCATCTATCTGTTCTTGGTCCATCACTGTTTTACGCTTGTGAGTCTTCGTTCTCTCGTGTGGCCAAACTGTGGGGATGTAAGCAATCTCACGACTGGCCACACTCATTTTCTGACGAAGCAAGTACCAAGCAGCTTCCTGTGACGACATTTCAACAGAGTTTAATAGCTTTATGTTGACTGTCTTCAGCAATTGTATATACTCATTTTCGTGCAATTTAATTAGTTCGCGATGTAAATGACTAATGCCCCGATTTGATTTGTTGACGTACTCAACCACATAAGCCGCACAGGTGTATTCGTCTAATATAAATTGCAAGTTGGTATTGGAGTTCACTGTCTGTGCGATCCACGGATTGAACGTGTTGGTGCAAATCTCCGTTAAGTTGCGCTTGAATATTATGGTGGGACGTCGTAGTGTCGATCGGATTATATCCAAATACTGTGCCTTCGTGAGCTGATTGTCAGCGAAAAACTCGTCCAGTGTGTCATAACGTTTTTCCTCGAGTCGCTTCCGAACTTTAGCTGCTTCCTGCTGTAGAGCACTGCGACGACTATCATCTTTGGGCATTGGCATCAGCACTCTTGTTTCGGGCATCGGCCAGTACGACATGTTGTTTGTTGAAGCGACATGTTGTTTCACCCCGTTTTGTGCAAGTGAATGTATGCTTATGAATCTGATTGTTGTACTTTTCCCCGGGCAAATCATCGCCACTAACAGAACATAGGTCTGTAATAAAGTGAATAGTTTTGGGCATACTTTCACTAACTGGCTCATGAGGATCAGAATCTAGCCACAGCAATATGTGCGCATGTGGACTGCCACGATGTTGAAATTCTATTCTAAGGAAGTATTCCAGAACTCGATATTTGCCAAATGGGTTCATATTGCCTTTGGCTTTTAGCAAAGACATAACGCAGTCTATTAATTTGTTGAAATAAATGCAACACGTGACAGGGTCTTCGTTGACTAAGTGACTGCGCATAGATCGAGTCAAGTCCTCCAGGGGGTTGGTAACATTGACATCGTTAAACGCGTCGCTCAATTCGTGTAATATTTTCAAAAGCTTTGGCCAGCGTATTTCGTTGGCACTGATAGTCAGAAAAACGGTTGGCTTACCCAGCTGACGAATCATTGCGAATAGATCTCTTTTGCGTTCCATCCAATACAGGATCGAGTTCGGTATTGATTTGAGAAATGAAAGTTCCTTGTCCACACACTCGTCAAGAAACGTACGATTTTCTAACATTTTGCGAGTGATATTAGCCGTTTGTCGTACACATCGGAACATATTATAAATTCCTTGGGTAACTCGCAACCGCATGATTTTCATGGCCATGTACAGAATATGCTCGGGTGTGACTCCACGACGATCGCTCCTGCGTATTTCGCTTGTTGCCATCATGAATGGGGTAACGCGCACATCTGGATTGAACCGCCTGTCCACACCATAGTAAATTGCAGGAAATGAAAGTTCTTCACTGTATAAATCATATATAATGTTTAGTGGAATTGAGTGCTGCCCTGGAGCAATATTGAGGCAATGTTCCTCATTCCACAGCATGGTTTGCTGCCTCGCAAGTAGATCCTCTGATTCCAATGCATCACCGTCGCGTTGTAAATATTCGACTGGTTCTTCACCGGCGACTGGGGGAGCTCCCACGTAGTCAATATTTGTGGTGACATCGAAATAATCCCAGTTTACCGTGATGTTGTAATGCCTGTACAATGGTGTATTTATGAGAAATCGTAACCAAGCTTTGACATGGGACTTTTGGACCACCCCGCTGAGGTAACTGGATTTGTGAATAATATTTTTCTTTATATTTACATTAAACGCCTGATCATCATCCAAGCAACGTGGGAGCTGTTGAATCATCGTATTGACATCGACAGGTACATTGATTACTTGCCCGATTATGCGATAGTTGCCGTCGTAACACAGTCTACGTATCTGCATAAAGGACAAACGCAGAGACACTAGACGCGTAGTTATTGGATCTAACGCAGGTAATCCATGGGGCTTCGATGGATATTTGAAACCATTCGATCGCGACAACTTGGGCACTTTTCCAGAGGTCAACGATGCCCTACATGTAGCGCACAATTGAAACTCAATGACTGCTTCTCCCGGGAAAGTGGTATTGAGCAGCGGCAAGTAATTAGGACTCGGTGGTTTCAATGTAAACTGAAACCATAGGCGGTCACACACATTACACTTATGGCCAAACGGATTGTTGGTAAACATCTTTGTGAAACGCTTACTAGCCCCCTCCCAATGTTTATCCATTGTTGGGGAACGCGCGAAATTGACGTTGACGCACATTTGTTGAAGCGTGGCTGATGTACAATCGCCGTGATTCAGATTAACAGCTTCCATCACAGCGGCAGATGTAGAGGCACCGTCATTTACACGCATAGGTGCCGTCACTGCGGCAGATGTACTCGCACCGTTGTCAACACGCACAACCGTCGCCATCCTTGCGGTTGGTATACTTGGGCCGCCAGTGATTTGAGGCATAACAAGTTGAGCCGACACTGCGGCTTTCTTGTTTTCCCGATATTTCTTCAGCCTTTGGTATGGGGTTTGATTGACCGTAATGTTACGGGATGTGACTTTCCGTTTGGTTAATTTTGGCATCTTGTACCTAAAAATCAAATTTAACTTGCAACACAACGAACAATGTTTAATAGGGCATTTTTCATAAATGTACTCGCAAGTTACGCAAATTGCACAAAACATTTTCTTCGTAAACTAAACGAATAACAAGTAAACTAAATGAATAAACATAAACTGGGTTATTTATCAAGAAAAATCTTTTGTGTTATTTGCAGAACTTGAATTTATGAAAACGCCCATAGATAAAAAACAAATAAAAATAAAATAAAATTACACGATAAAAGCAACGAAGCAATTTCAATCTAGAGCAACTAAAAACATTGTTCAAAACCATGGCCGAATTATACAAGGTCTGTTTGACAGCTCAGTTGTTTCTGGCTCTGACGTCATCGGCAAGAAATTCTTATACGATTCAATGAGAATTTCCCCTTTTTATATGAAATATTATTGAAATTAGCACACACACAATCAACATTAGAAAGAATGCACCGATACATTCTTTCTAATGTTGATTGTGTGTGCGCTAATTTCAATAATATTTCATATAAAAAGGGGAAATTCCCATTGAATCGTATAAGAACTTCTTGCCGATGACGTCAGATCCAGAAGCAACTGAGCTGTCAAACAGACCTTGTATAATTCGGCCATGGCACCGATATTTCTTGCCGATGACGTAGCAAAATGGTGGCTGTTAAAAAGCAACCAGCAGACCTGTGTTTCGGCCATGCGATCGATGCACATTTTTCCTTCTCCCCCCCAAGTTAAGATCGAAATTGTTTCTCTTTAAGTTTTCCGGTCTTGTTCAAAGCGGTTTGTATGCTTTGCATAAAAATGAATGAAAGGTTCGAGCGATGGCTGCTGTTGGGTATGATGCACACACACATATAAGTATGCATTTCATTAGTAAGAGAGCGATATCTCGGTCCCAGCATTAAAGTTGTGTTCTCAAAGCAAATTAAAACCATAATTTTTTCTCGTTCTTTGGAGCGTTTTACTGAAATTCTGAATTTCGTTTTCTCGAGAGTGATTTTTATTTTCAATTTTGTTCAATTCCTCCAAAGCGAATTGAACCGAAATAATATGAATAGCCAGTATCAGAACAACCCATTTAGAAAAGAGAAACAATCAAGTTCTATATGAGATTCAATACACACAAAGAAAGCATAAAAAGAGTATACATGTGAAATCTGTACTGCAAGCAGCAGACACAGCATAACAGCGGAGTAAAAATTTTGATTTTGCTTTTTAAAAACATAATTCAACATAGTTTAACATAACAAAATACCCTATACAATGCTTTAATGTAGCCCTCATCTTATAACACAGGTTTTGTTCAGATATCACCACAAACTATCGAGTTTCATCGATTCCAAATTTGTTATCATGGCAGCAAGCCGATTTTCTAATTTGTACCCCCATTACCAAAATCCAAGACGTATCCACGTCAAAAGTTTTGAAAAATACCAATGCGTTCTCATTTGGCATCAATTTTTCCTTGTGTCAGTATTTATGGATAGACTAGGTAGTTTGACCAAAAGTGATCAAAGTGTGCAACCCCTAAATATTAGCTGCGTTCCCGACCCATGTAAAAACGACTGCGCAGTACTGATCAGCAACTTTTCTTGGGAACGCACTTTTGGATGATTACTAGTAAAATATAACCTCACAATTACAGAGCGCACACAATTTGAAAATTGTAAATATGAGAATAATTTCTCAATCAACAGAGATACAAAATATCTGAGAAGAAAATGAAGATATTAGACATTCGAGTGGTTATTCCAAAACGATGTTTCAAATGGATATTTATAATAGCCGACGTTACTAAACCAATATTAGGTGCCGATTTTTTGAATCATTTCTCTTTGTTAGTTGACATTAGAAGACGGAGACTTGTAGACAGCGGTACGCGAATTGAAATATTGGGACAGCTTAGCAAAAGTCCTTCTACAGGCCTCAGCACCATTGGTGACGATCTGCCATTTCACGACTTGTTCAGCGAATACCGAGACATCACGCGACAGCAGCTAAAAGCTCAGTTTGTACAACATTCCGTTACTCATCACATTATGACAACCGGTCCGCCGATTTTTTCACGCCCCAGACGTCTACCGCCAGATAAATTCAAGGCAGCAAAAATTGAATTCGAATTTATGTTAGAGCAAGGAATTTGCCGACCATCTAAGAGTCCTTGGGCAAGCCCACTGCACATGGTACCGAAATCGAATGGAGACTGGCGCCCATGCGGTGATTTTCGTCGTTTAAATGCCGTAACCGTTCCGGATAGGTATCCGATGCCGCACATTCACGATTTCACCAATTTCCTCGCTGGCAAACAAATTTTTTCAACGATCGATCTAAAAAGAGCGTATCATCAAATACCAATAGAACCCGCGGATGTTCCCAAAACAGCAATCACGACTCCTTTCGGCCTTTTCGAATTCGAACGAATGATTTTCGGATTACGAAACGCAGGTCAAACTTTCCAGCGATTTATAGACGAAACTCTGAAAGGTCTTGATTTCGCTTACGCTGACGTTGACGACATCCTAGTTGCTTCAATCGATGAAGCCCAGCATAAGGAACATCTAAAACAAGTTCTAGACCGTTTGAGGAAATTCGGCGTCGTGATCAACATTTCGAAATGCGTTTTCGGAGCACCGGAGGTCAAATTTTTGGGTCATCTCATCAACCGTCACGGGATTAAGCCACCGAAAGAGAAAATAGCAGCATTAAAAAACATCCAAGCACCAAAACTTGTCTGCGAATTACGACGATTCTTGGCAATGCTCAATTTTTTCCGTCGATTTATCCCGCATGCCGCAAAAATACAGTTCCCTCTTCTAAAATACCTTAAAGGAAATAAGAAGAACGATAGAAGCAAGATCCAGTGGGATCAGACTTCGTTAAAAGCATTCGAAGATTGCAAAAATCTACTCAGCGATTCAACACTTCTCGTGCACCCCCAGCACAACGCGCCCTTGGCGCTCATGGTGGATGCATTAGACGTAGCAGTCGGAGCAGTTCTGCAGCAGCATGTAGACAACGTTTGGCAGCCCCTTGGATTTTTTTCACAAAAACTATCACCGGCACAAACTCGCTACAGCACGTACGACAGGGAATTGCTCGCTGCCTACTCATCCGTCAAACATTTCCGCCATATGGTGGAAGGAAGAAGTTTCGTCATCTACACGGATCATCGTCCATTGGTATTTGCCTTCCAGCAAAATCCGGACAAAACTTCACCTCGCCAAACTCGATACCTGGATTTTCTCAGCCAGTTCACTACGGACATCCGCCATATACCCGGAGAGAAAAATATCGCCGCTGATACTTTTTCAAGAATCGACGAAATCACTCCTGTCCGAACTATTAATTTCGAGGAGCTGGCAAAAGCTCAAAGCGCCGACGAAGATTTGAAACAGTTTCTAACATCTAAGAAAACAGGGTTAAATCTGAAGCTGTTCCCGGTTCCTAATTCTCCGGACTTAAAGGTTTATTGTGATATATCAAACAATTTAATCCGTCCTTTTCTTTCAGAACAGTTCCGCCGTATGGCTTTCGAAGGAGTCCATCACTTAGCTCACCCTGGCATCAGAACAACCGTCAGATTGGTAAAAAGCAGATTCGTCTGGCCAAAAATGGCAAGTGACTGCGCTAGATGGGCAAAGTCTTGCATCGAATCAAAGATTCACAAACACACCAGCTCACCACACAGCGTATTTTCACCACCGAGTGCAAGGTTCGAGCACATCAACATCGACTTGATTGGTCCTTTACCCATCTGTCAAGGCTTCCGATACTGCCTGACGTGCATCGATCGATTTTCGCGTTGGCCAGAGGCGTTTCCCATCGTTGATATCTCCGCCGAGACTGTTGCAGAAACCTTAATTGCAGGCTGGATTTCGAGATACGGTACACCTTTGCGAATCACCACCGACCAAGGCCGTCAATTCGACTGCAAGCTGTTTAAGGAATTACTTCGATCCCTTGGCAGCCAGCATTTGAGAACAACAGCATATCACCCTCAGGCAAACGGGCTAATCGAGCGCTGGCATCGCTCGCTGAAGTCAGCCATCATGTGTTTCGAGACGGAAAATTGGGTAAACGTCTTACCGCACGTTTTACTTGGTTTGAGAGCGACTCTAAAGGGAGATATTCAAGTGTCTCCAGCAGAAATGGTTTTTGGCGAACCTCTTCGATTACCAGGCGATTTCTTCAACTCGCAAGTAATATTAGAAACAGAACAAGAGTTCTTGCAACGTCTACGAAGCGTTATATCCAAATTATCGCCATTACCGGTCGATAGTCACGCCAAGCAAAAAGTATTCGTTCATCACGATTTGGCAACATCATCACACGTTTTCGTTAGAAACGACGCAGTCCGCAAATCTCTACAGAGACCATACGAAGGACCTTTCCCAGTAGTACAACGCACTGAAAAATTCTTCACCGTCGACGTTAAGGGAAAACATACCAACATAAGCATTGATCGTCTCAAACCTGCCTTTCTCATCACGGAAAAACATCTGACCGATGAAAATCAAACTGGACACAAGGACGCACCTGCATCCACGACAAAGAAAAGCAGTAAAAATGCTACACCCGATCCATATGTTACGAGGTATGGAAGACGCGTTCGTTTCAGGCAATAATATACCCTTCACTAAGGGGGGAGTATATGTGGGGAACCGACGTTGGCAACCCCGGTCGAGCCTACCACCGATTGGAATAATGGAAAACCATACTCTCATTCTATTCTCGTCTCCGCGTTTGTTCGAGTAGGTTGACTCGCCGCGTCGAAATATTCATTCCACATTTTTGTAATAGTTAGTATTCGTAAGAATAAATTCTGTCTTGTTATAAAAACTAGCGTTTCATTAAATAGCCGATTGTTCACTCGCTATAGGGTGTTTGGGTGTTTTTAAACCGTGATTTTCGCCATGAATCCTGCTCAATAGGAGGCTGAAAAGTATCACTTGGGGGTGTTTGAGGTCACTGATCACGAATCCGGTGTTAGATTTTCAAAATTCAAAACGGAAGGTCCTGTAAGGATAATGCAAATATCCTTTTTCCCATTTTTTCCGGGAAAAAATGTCATTTGGGGGTCAGTAAATAGTAAATATTACTGACGAGAGTAAATTTAACATTTTCCAATCGGAAGAAAGGCCAATTTTGTGCCGTAAAAAGAATATGGAGTTTCCAAAGGAAAACCTCAAGCATGGAGTCAGGGTATGGGCGGCATGAGCGCGGCGGGGGGTGGGTAGGCTGCATTTTATTGATGAGGTTATGGACCAGTATGTGTATATTGACAAATTAAAACAAAATTTACATGCTAGCGCTGAAGTAATGGGACTAAGGACACGTTTGTGTTTATGCAGGATAACGATCCGAAGTATAAATCACACAATACACGCTTATGGCTGCTCTACAACACTCCCAAATATTTCTAAACGCCAGCCCATTCTCCTGATATAAACCCCCTCGAACATTTTTGGGACTTGCTTGACAAGAAAATCCGCAGCCACACTGTTACTAGCGAGAAAACGCTTAAGGCGGTGTTGCAAGAAGAATTGGGCAAAAAAAACCTCGGAAGTGACCCGAAAGTGACCCGGAAGTTGGTAGAATCAATGCCCAGGCGACTTCAAACAGTAATTCGATGTAATGGATACCTAACCAAATACTAACGGAAAATTAGCCCATATTTATTGGTTGTTTTAATAGCTGTACGGTGACTTTTTACGCTCTTAAAAAAGCATATTTTTAGTTAAAGTAATAAATTTAAGTAATAAATTATTATTTTTTTAATTATTTTTTTTACAGATCTGTAAAGAATTGTCCAGGCAACAAAATCTTGTAACCAGAATTTGAAAAATAAATACAGTGTTTGCTATATTTAGTATTTTATTCAAAAATCGTCACTGTACGCTGACTTTTTACACTCACTGTAGGTATAAATACACGACAAAATTACCTTACATATATTATTGTTTTCACTTCTGTTGGCAGTCCCCAATGACTGCCTGTTTTTTATTACTTAATTTATCTTTAAAGTTTATATTCTTACTACTGAATAAGTACTACTACATCGCGCCAGGTACGGGTTCAATTCTGAGCGGTGGCAAAATATTTTTATTTTTTTTTTGTTGAAATTGAGTCTTTATTGGAAAAAGTGAAAACCATCTGCTCTATATATAAAATCGTTTAACCTGACGCCCAGCCCAAACCCCTGAAGATAGAGACTTGAAACTTTCAGAATATGTCCCAACCATCGAGATTTGAACGGGGGTAAAGGGGGTTTGGGTATTTTTAAACCGTGATTTTCGCCATGAATTCTGCTCAATAGGAAGCTGAAAAGTATCACTCGGGGGTTTTTGGGGTCGCTGATCCCGAATCCGGTTTTTTCAGATTTTCAAAATTCAAAACGGAAGGTCCTGTAAGGATAATGCAAATGCAAGAAATAACTTTTAGAAAATTATCTTTAGATGTGTCCATTTTACTTTGCCACCAATTTTTAATAATATTTTACTAGATACAGACCCATCGTTGTCGGGCTAAAGTTTTTTTTGCACGAAAAACTTCCAGAAATAACTTTTAGAAAATAAACGTGTTCGCTTCAAGACTTTCGGTTTTGAATTTTAAAACTCTAATACCCAATTAGTTTTTCCAGCCTCCTCATGGGCAAGCTAACTTCAGTCATAAAATATTATCATCACGGACAATGGTGAAAATCTGATCAAAATCGTTTTCGGTTTATAATTAGTGTCTCTATTTTTAACCGACTTCCAAAAAAATGAGGAGGTTATCAATTCGTTTTGGTCCAACTTTATTTATTTATTTATTTATTTTATATCTGTATGTTCACGCAGTACTTGGGTGCCGTTGCATGGATTTTGTTGAAACGTTGGTGGATGACAGAGTTCACTCCCTAGTTGGTCCCATTTTAATTTCCCCTCTCTCCGACGTTTCCCGGCCTTCCCCTCCCCTGTCAACTCCCAATCGGATGGTCCGATCGATCTGAAAATTTGTATGCGTACATTTTGGGGGACGGCTAGTGTTTTCCCCTTATCTATTTTCCCCTACCCCTTTCGCTTCTTAACCCCTCCCCTGTCAACTCCCAATCGGATGGTCCGATCGGTCTGAAAATTTGTATGCGTACCTTTTTGGGACACGGCTAGTGTTTCCCCCTTATCTATTTTCCCCTACTCCTTTCGATTCTTAACCCCTCCCCTATCAACTCCCAATCGGATGGTCCGATCGATCTGAAAATTTGTATGCTTACATTTTGGGGGACGGCTAGTGTTTTCCCCTTATCTATTTTCCCCTACCCCTTTCGCTTCTTAACCCCTCCCCTATCAACTCCCAATCGGATGGTCCGATCGATCTGAAAATTTGTATGCTCACATTTTGGGGGACGGCTAGTGTTTTCCCCTTATCTATTTTTCCCTACCCCTTTCGCTTCTTAACCCCTCCCCTGTGCCCTAATCGGATGGTCCGATCGGTCTGAAAATTTTTATGCGTATATTTTGGGGGCTGCGAATCCTTCAACCCTCAAATTTTCCAGATAAACATAACAAAAGCTATAATTGCCAGTCTGTCAATTATTGAAAACCCGTATGGTGATATTCGTATCAAAATTTGAACAATTGTACCAAAATTCCACTTTGAAGTCAAACTTTCCAATAAGAATTTTTAAAATTTATTCCAATCGGATTTTGATGTATGGGAGTTTTATGTAGAATCATATCCTAAATAACTTTTGTTCTTGGACTTTTTTGATAAGATGCACCGTTTTTGAGATATTCACAAAAAACATTTTCGTTTGTATGGGGGGTACCCCCCCTAATGGTCCATTTTTGCCCATTAACGAACTTAGCCTCGCTTTTTACGAAAAACGGATCTGCGCAAAATTTCAAGTCTGTAGCTCAATCCGTGCCACAGACAGACAGACGGACAGACGGATAGACAGACGGACAGACAGACGGACAGACGGACAGACGGACAGACGGACGGACATGCAAAATTCAACTTTTTTTTATCATTCTAAACACACTGGTGTAATTCATTTTTTTGTGTGATGACGGGATCTTGGCGTTACAAACGGTAAGGTTTCACCATACGGGTATAAAAAACAAACACATATGGGGGTTTTTAGGGTCGCCTAATCCAATTCTAATGTTTAGAAGTCTGTAAGGTTAACGAAAGGTTTCTGTCGATCTAAAAAATGTTGGTGACGACCCCCAAAATTTTTGCTGTCGACCTCTAAAATTTAGTTTACAACTTACTGTTGCCATCCCTAAAAATTCGCTGTTTGGAACGATCAAAGTTTTGCTCTACCCATTTCCTAACATTAAATAGGTATATCCTATAATATAATACGAGGACTGTCGTCCTTCTGTCTGTCTGTCAGTCTGTCTGTCTGCACAATGGATCTCGAAAACAGGCCTAACGATTTTCATGAAACTTGGGTGTTAGGGATTTTCCTAACACCCAAGTTTCATGAAAATCGTTAGGTATCCCCTCTGAGAAAATTCCCCTTCGACACCCCTCGCCTGGTATCTTCGAATTCGGTGGTCCGATCTTAATGAAGCTTTACAGTATTACTAAGAAGGCTAAGGGGTTTGATTTTCCACTACAAAACCTGACTTTTCCCTCCCCTCGATACCCCTCGCCTGGTATCTTCGAATTGGCTGGTCCGATCTTAATGAAACTTTCCAGTGTCACTAAGGGGGTTGAAGGCTATCGATTCATAACGCCGTTCTCGCACGCGGGCTGCGGCTTTACTTGCTCTACCCATTTCCTAACATTAAATATATCTATATAATATGTATATACCAAAAGTCACTAAAAATTATAAAATAAAAAACTTTTTAAAAAAAAAGTAAAAAAAACCGACTTAAAAATGCACTAAAAAGGAAAAAATAATTTTTTTGGAAGTTGGTGCCAAAATAGAAACAAACAATTTGCTCTCTTTTATTGTACAATCTAAAAGTGCACTAAAAAGGAAAAAATAATTTTTTTGGAAGTTGGGGCCAAAATAGAAACTTAAAGAGGGACTTCTATTCATATTTCTTGAGTGTTACAAATAATTTTATTGTAACAAGAATTGTTAAGACAATCAAAAGCTTTTTACAGTTGTCGAGTACAATAGACTCGCGGTTAAAATATCACAATGACTATAATTTTTACATCCCGCGTTTCGTTTAATGCATTGCAAATATTCGATGTGATAAAAATAAATTTTCGATATTCAAAATTTGGGGAATATAAAACCCATTCAATATGTATTTTAATACAATTTTCACTCACCTCTACGAGCACCTATTTATCTAAATTGTTGTATGTGGTTATTTCAAATTCGGAAAGCTTTAAAACTTAAAATTTTTCCTTTCACTACTTAACGGTTCTTTAAAATAATGTTTTTTTAAATAAGTACCACCTTGACTGAAATGAAAACTAAACCGACTGAAATGAAAACTAAACCAACTGAAATGAAAACTAAACCAATGTCTTTTGTCAATTAGCTTGCGAAATTCTATTTTGTTTTAATTGCAATTATTTCAGATCAAAACTTTTACAGCTATCACCAATTCTATTACTGCTATCCAAATGAAAATATTTTATCTTTCGTGACGACATCTGACAAAAGAATATTTTTTTAATTTTAACGGAGCTTACCCAAAAACAAAAGAATATTTGTTAATGTTGACGGGGATTAAGGGCAACGTGCCAAGTAAGGAACAATACCGCTGAAAATTTTATACCCGTATGGTATGGAATACCAAAGGGTATACTAACTTTGCCTTACCGTTTGTAACGCCAAGATCCCGTCATCACACACAAAAATGAATTACACCAGTGTGTTAGGAATGACAAAAGATTTTGATTTCCGCATGTCCGTCTGTCCGTCCGTCCGTCTGTCTGTGAACACGATTGCGGACGCACGGATTGAGCTAGAGCCTTGAAATATTGCGCAGATCCATTTTTCGTAAAATGCGAGGCTAAGTTCGTTAATGGGCAAAAACGGTCCATTAGGGGGGGGGGGGGGGGGGGGGTACCCCCCATACGAACGAAAACGTTTTTTGCGAATACCTCAAAAACGGTGCATCTTATCAAAAGAACAAAAGTTATTTGGGATATGATTCTACATAAAACTTCCATACATGAAAATCCGATTGGAACAAATTTTAAAAAATCTCATTGGAAACTTTGACTTCAAACTGGAATTTTGATACAACTGTTCACTTAAATCACCATACGGGTTTTCAATAATTGCCAGATTGGCAATTATAGCTTTTGTTATGTTTATATTATGTAAGTAGGCTGTAAAAAAATAATGGTTTGAATCTCATCTCTGTGACTTATTAGAAAACAAATACTTTTGGTACAATTCAATAAATAATAATTTTATTTATTAGAAATTTTTTAATTTTATATATTGTACAATAAAAGAGAGCAAATTGTTTGTTTCTATTTTGGCACCAACTTCCAAAAAAATTATTTTTTCCTTTTTAGTGCATTTTTAAGTCGGTTTTTTTTACTTTTTTTTTAATTGTTTTAAACAGTTTTCACATACAAAAAAAAAACACAAAAATCACAAAGAAAAAAATTTGTTTTAACTAAATGAAAAAAAAAATTAAATAAAAAAAACAAAACCTTGGCACCAGCAACCCTGGCTTCGAGCATGGGTATTTTACCCCTTCATTAAACGCCCAGCTGCGATCCGTGTTGTTAAGATCGAAGACTCATCTATATATTTAAAAGGCAAAGCGATTTTGTATGTATTTCTTTCGACACAGCTCCAGCTTAGAATCGATTTTGATTATTCTTTTTTTAAAGGAAAGCTCTCTATCTGTAGATGTGTCCACTTTACTTTTTTCCCATCTATACACTGTGTTAAGAAAGTTTCGCACCATAAACAGTACCAAAAATGTAATTGCAGAAAAAAAAAGAAAACAAGAAGTTTCACAAAATATTTTTATTATGGAAATATACACTAATAACCAGTGTATCCACCGCCATTAGCCATCATCTCCTCGATCCTTGTTTTGAAGCTGGATGACAATTTCCTTAAAAGATCAAGCGGTAGGGAATTCCATTTTTCATCGAAACGAGCTTCCAGTCCCTGACGATTAGTTGGTAGAGGTTCTTCATATGCTGAATATTTAAGAATGGCCCATAAATTCGCGATAGGATTTAAATCTGGACTATTTCCAGGCCAAATCCCCTTCCCCCATACTGTAGCAAAATGTGCGTTCAAAAGATTCATCGTTTCCCTTGAAGTATGACCTGGTGCGCCGTCCTGTTGAAACACCATATTTTTTTTCCTTGAAATGATGCTGCTATTGGTTGCCGCAAAGTATACAGGGAGAATGTGGTCACGGTAGTATGATCCGGTCACAGTTTGACCTTGCGGAACAAAATGAAGTTTTGAGGTACCACCAGAACAAAATCCTCCCGCTACTAAGATTTTAATATCATGTTTTGGTTTTAAAAATGCGGGTACGTCTTCCCTTTTTTCTGTCCTGTATCGGCAGTTTTGAGAATGATACTGTCCATGTAATTCAATCCATGATTCATCACTAAAAAATATACAGGGTGCGCCATCTATTCCTCCGGTATGTAAACATTCAATAACTTCGCCATTTGTCAACCGATTTGCTTTCCTAGACACGTTTTGGAAACGTCAAACCAGTACAATTTTAACCATGAACCGCTTCACACCGAAAGAACGCGCCGAAATAGTGACGATGTACATTGAAAATAGTCGTTCAATTGTGCTAACTCAACGTGCATATCGTGCAAAATATCGTGGCAAAAAAGCGCCTACCGACAAAACAATTCGGGTGCTGGGTAAAAATTTCTTTGAGCACGGAACAGTAGGCAATCTAACCTATAATCATCCACGCCCAAGACGTTCCAATGAAATTATTGAAGCCGTGAGAGAGAGTGTTGCCGAGGACCCAAATGTCTCGTATCGCCACCGAACTCAGCGGTTGAAAATGAGTGGAACCACGTTGCGGCGCATTTTAAAGGACGATCTCCATTTGTTTCCTTACAAAATACAACTAACTCAAAGAATATTGGCAACAGACAAGTCGCGTCGTATAGAATACGGCAAATTAGTCGGCCGAATGTTGGAAACCATGCCGGACTTTTGGATGCAAGTTTTAATGACCGACGAGGCACATTTCACTCTCTCTGGCGGTGTTAATAAACAAAATTGCCGCATTTGGGCGACAGAAAATCCTCACGAGATTCATGAAATACCATTGCATGATCGAAAAGTGACTGTTTGGGCCGGCGTGTGCGCAAAAACCATCATTGGGCCATTTTTCTTCAATGAAGGTGAAACAGTTAATGGTAATCGATATCGGTGGATGTTGGCACATTTTGTGTGTCCGAAAATGCGTGAAAAAGGTCTGACTGACTTCTGGTTTCAGCAAGACGGGGCGCCATGCCACACAGCGGACCAAACAATACGGTTTTTGCAACAAAAATTCCCTAGACGTGTGATATCGAAAAGAGGCGATATTGACTGGCCACCAAGATCCCCTGATTTAACCCCCCCAGACTTCTTTTTGTGGGGTTATTTGAAGAGTAAAGTTTACGCCAGCAACCCGAAGACCATTGACGAGCTCAAGACCAATATTCGTGCCGAAATAGCTGCCATACCGACGGAGATGCTCGAAGAAGTGATGGAAAATGCCCGAAAAAGAGCACAGTTTGCGGTGGCCAATAAAGGTGGTCATTTGATCGATGTTGTTTTCAAAAAGTAGTCCACATAAATTGTAAAGGATTGAACTAAATAAAAAAAACACCATTTTTTGCAATCTATTGTTTCTTTCAAAAGTTATTCAACATTCTCATACCGGAGGAATAGATGGCGCACCCTGTATTTGTTCTGAGTTTGTCACCTCTCGGTCCAGAAGTCAAAAATCCGCAAGCTTCAACTATTTTTCCAAATTTTATACGGTCGCCAGTATTTTTTTTGCTCAAAATAGGTGTTTTTGCTCTTCTAAATGCATGATGACCCCAAATTGTAGTTTTTAAGTAATTGTGAACAGTAACAAAACTTACTGTTTTCCCCTTGTCTAAATTTCGTTTTGCAGAATTTATCATTCTTGTTGTTTTTCGTATCGAACTTCCAGATTTGCGATGCATTTTGCACTTAATTTGTGTTTTATCAATGAAGCTAAGCTTCGTGGGTCGTCCCGAACGTTTTTTGTCCACAACATCTCCCCTATTTTTCCACCTTCAAACTGTGCATCGGTCAACTTTTAAAATTTTACAAATCTCAGAAATGTTTTTTTTTCATCTGCAGAAGAGTTTGTATTTTTACTCTGAGGTACTCACGAGATATCTTAGCTTTTACTCTCATTATAAAACAAAAATCAGACAAAAATACCGAATAGTAACAGAACTATGGAACGTCAAACATGATTTTTTTTGTCGCCTGCAGGATGGTGCGAAACTTTCTTAACACACTGTATAATAAAAACTGTAAGAGGGACAATTTTTGTAATTTTGGATTTTCTCAAAAATATTGACATACATTGATGTATTTGGTCGTATAATACTGATGCCAAAAATGACATTTTTATACCCGTATGGTGAAACCAAAGGGTATATTAACTTTGCCTTACCGTTTGTAACGCCAAGACCCCGTCACCACACATAAAAATGTATTACACCAGTGTGTTTAGAATGATAAACAAAATTGATTTTTGCATGTCCGTCTGTGGCGCGGATTGCGGGCGCACGGATTGAGCTAGAGACTTGAAATGTTGTGCAGATCCGTTTTTCGCAAAATGCGAGGCTAAGTTCGTTAATGAACAAAAATGAACCATTAGGGGGTACCCCCCCATACGAACGATAACGTTTTTTGCGAATATCTCAAAAACGGTGCATCTCACCAAAAAAGTGAAAGAACAAAAGTTATTTAGGATATGGTTCTGCATAAAACTCCCATACATCAAAATCCAATTGGAACAAATTTTAAAAAATCTTATTGGAAAGTTTGACTTCAAACTGGAATTTTGATACAACTGTTCGAATTTTGATAGGAATATCACTATACGAGTTTCTAATAATTGCCAGACTGGAAATTATAGGTTTTGTTATGCTTAAAATTTATGTTTGTTCGTCCGTCTGTATGTCGGTCGGTATTTCTGTCTGTTTGACTGAATGTTTGTTCCGGCATCACGCAAAAACGGCGCGGCCGATTTTGATCAAACTTTGCACACAGGGACAGTTATTGACAGAATAAAGGATATGATTCTTTTTGATGTCAATTCCTGTTTCTTCTGATATCTCAGAGCTGATCGTGTAACAGAGTAGACGTGTTTTTGTTCCGCTCCATTATATTGAAATATTGTTTGTTTGTTATTACTGCCAATTGATATTGCTGTGAATTTATTTATACAAGTTGCTGTTCTTCCTCGTAATTTAACTTGATTTATAAGTGATAATGTCGCCACCTAGAACAAGGAACATCTCAAGTAAGTTGTCGAATGTACGCCAAACTTTGACTCCAGTCCAGTCTCCTGAGATGGACTCAATTAAAATTCTACGTACGCGGGTGACCAATTTGGAAAGCACCCTCGTTTCATTAATTGAAGGCGTGAGATCATCGATATGTACCGAAATACAAAAACTGAATGATCTTATAAATGTGGAATTGTTCAACAAAGTAACATCTCTGGAAAATCAAATTGTTGCATTACATCACAAAATTGATAAAGGGCCTACAAGGGATTCCTCAAAAGGTCAACGACCGAAACGCGCCAATAATGCCGCTTCTACGTCTCCGTTATCCGAGGACCAGCAAAATGACGTAAGCAAGTTAAACAGCAGTAGCAGAGCTCCGATAATACTTTCCTCCATTGTATCGGTAGCTGAAAACGATCCACCACAATTAAAAGCTAGTAAATGGGAACGTAATAAATACATATTCGTTTCTAAGTTGGACCCATCGACTACTGCCACTGAAGTTTGCGAATGGTTGTGGAGTAAGAAAATATTTGCATCTGATGATGCGGAGACAGTTAAATGCCATGATTTGACGTCAAAAAGAAATTCAGCTCGTCTACCTCCGTACCGATCATTTAAAATTGAAACGCCAGCTAAATACTTTGATAGTCTTCTATTGCCAGAGTTGTGGCCTGATGGTGTATTTGTAAAAGAATTCATTATGAAACGTCATAAACACTCAATTGCACAGAAACAAAAGAACAGTCGTCATTCAAAAAACTAAAAGTCTTTTATCAAAATGTAAATGGTATTCGCACAAAAACAAATGACTTGTATTTATCTTCGACACTTTGTGATTATGACGTAATCTGTTTGACTGAGACGTGGTTACATTTGGGTATCCTAGACAATAAAATCCTGTGCAATAACTTTACACTTCTACGAAAGGATCGACATTGTGATCTTCTAAATGCACCTGTTGGTGGTGGTCTCTTGATTGGAATTCGTTCTTGTTTATCTGCTAACTTAATCGATGTCCCAGTTACGTGTGGATTTGAGATGTTATGTACTCGTATTTCCTGTAGCAACATGAATGTTGTTCTTGCCGTAATTTATGTTCCACCATCTTGTGGATCTTCAGTTTATGAGGAACTTTCGAAGTGTATTGAATGGCTGGAGGAAAAATGCAGTTGGAATGAAAGAATACTCCTAGTAGGTGATTTTAATCTTCCAAATCTTTCATGGGAAGCTTCAATGAATGATATTTCTCTTTTGGCTTCTAATACCAAATCTCATGCGGAAATAACTTTTTTGGATTCATGTGTGAGCACTGGTCTGCATCAATTAAACCATGTCAAAAACACTCTACAACGCACACTGGATTTAGTATTCTCATCTTGTTTGTCTACTGAAGTCTCTCACTGTGATGAACCGCTGTTGAAGGAAGTTGGATTTCACCCATCGATTCTTATTGTACTCAATTATGATGACGAAAATGTAAATAACAATTATGATAATAGTTTTTGTTATAACTTTAAGAATACAAATTTTGTAATGTTAAATGAACAGTTATCTAAGGTTGATTGGACGTCATTGTTTGAAAATTGTCTTGATGTTAATGTAGCCGTTGACAGATTTTATAATGTCCTTTATGCTCTGTTTCTTGAGCATGTACCTATAGTCAAAAAGAGTGTGACGAAATTTACTAGCCCTCCTTGGTTTGACGAAGAACTGCGTGCTTTAAGAAATAGTCGCAATTCAGCTTGGAGAAAATACAATAAGACTAAGTCCAAGCTTGATTATATATTATTCAGCTCTTTACGTAACAAATTCAATTGCTATGCAAAATCTCGCTATGCTTCTTATTTGAACACTGTCAAATGCAATATTGAAAGAGATCCTAAGACGTTTTGGAACTTTGTTAATGTTAAACGTAAGTCTAGTCAGTATCCAAATCAATTTTGGGTAGATGGTGATAAACTAAGTGATAATCCGCGCGTCATCGCTGATTGTTTTGCATCTCAGTTTAAAGAATCTTTTTCTTCGAACAACTGTGATATTGATTGTGATTATTTTAAATACTTGACAAATCTTCCTCAGGTTGATGTTCCTTCTATTAATTTTAAATCTATTGACATTTCTAATTATATTTTAAAGAATATTGACGAAGACTTTTCTGATTGTTCTGATGGTGTACCTGCTGCAGTTGTTCGTAAATGTAATCTTAACTTGCTTGTCCCGTTGACTTATTTATTTAATTTATCACTTTCTACTAGTATATTCCCAAGTTTTTGGAAACGTTATTATGTAATTCCGGTACATAAAAAAGGTGCTAAAAATCAGGTGGCTAATTACAGGCCGATAGCGAAACTTTCCCCAATACCAAAGTTATTTGAATCTTTAGTTAATGAGGTCTTGACATTCAACTGTAAATCAATTTTATCTTCAAGACAACATGGTTTTACTAAGGCTCGATCTACTTCGACACAACTAGTTGAATTTACTAGCACTGTACTTAACGACATGGAAGCTGGGTATCAGACTGATTGCTTTTATACTGATTTCAGTAAGGCATTTGATAAAGTCAATCATGAAATTCTCATATTTAAACTTGAAAAACTTGGTTTCCATTCAACTATTATTTATTGGATTAAATCCTACTTGTGTGATAGAAGTTTTTCTGTTTTATTTAATGGTGTTTTATCGGACGAGATAAATGTCTCTTCAGGTGTTCCACAGGGCAGTCACTTAGGTCCCTTGTTATTTTTATTATTCATTAACGATGTTTTTACTATATTATTGGACTCTGAACTGCTTGGTTTCGCCGACGACTTAAAAATATATAAATGTATTAGATCTTCATCCGACACGTTACTCTTACAAGATGATCTTTATAAATTTAGTTCTTGGTGTCTAAAGAATAGTTTAACCCTAAATGTTGATAAATGTGTCTTCATTTCGTTTACCAGAAGACTGAATCCTATAATTACATCGTACAAATTAGACAACATTGTCGTGCAAATCGTATCACACGTTGATGATTTAGGAGTTATTCTTGATGCTAAATTGGATTTCGGTCTTCATATACAAAATATCGTATGTAGAGCAAATTCTACTCTTGGTTTCATTAAACGTTTTTCTAGAGAAATCAATGACCCGTATGTGCTAAAGTCGCTTTTTTTGTTCTTTGTTCGTCCGATACTGGAGTATGCTTGTGTAGTTTGGAATCCATTTTATGATTGTTATGTCAAGCGTATTGAAAGTGTTCAAAAAAGATTTTTAAGGTCCGCTCTTCGTTCACTTCCGTGGAATAACCCCGTAGTTTTGCCTCCATATTCTGAGAGACTTAAACTACTGGATATGGTTTCGTTGGAAAACAGACGCTGTATGCCCCGAGTCGTCTTTATATCTCAAGTTTTATCAGGTGACTTAAATGTACCTGACTTGCTTTCTTCGGTCAAGCTCAATGTCCCGGTTCGTAAATTTCGTCATTCTAACTTAATTAAAACTAAGATTCATAACACAAACTATGGGCTAAATGAGCCAATCACGTCAATGTCAATCCTATATAATAATACAGTTTATTGTGATTTTAATATAACGAAAGATTTTATAAAAACTAAATTTAAATATCAAACCTAATATTTAATTAACTAATAATGTAATCAGATGGTTGTTATTCCTGTTGGTTCTAAATAAATAAATCTCTTACTCAAGGGTGTCGGATCCAGTTTTATAGCAACCCCTTTCCCTCTCTTGAAACCTCTTTATGCGCTTAAGGGTTTCGGATCCGGTTTTCACCATGAGAGAGGTCAGCCCGAAGGGAAAATTTTTGCTCACTAATATCTACCCCTCCTTTTTATGTATAGCTAACGATGGTATCTTTTTTCGGACAAAAAACAGTATATTTCACCTAAAAATTTAAAAAAGCAGTAAATCGATTTGAAAAATCAGTATTTTTCGCAGTATAAATTTTGTTCAATGAAAATTTTTGTCTTTGCTTTTAATTTCGACATTTTTATTTTTTGAATTAACAATGGAAAGCAAAATCAAAGTAACGCGTTCTGAAGAAGGATGAATAATGACAAGACAGTAATCGATGGGGAAAGGAAGAAGCGAATCTATATGACATGTTGCCATCAATACTTCGCTGTTCGTCGTTTGAATGTATTTACACTTGCCATGTGATGCCACTGTTTTGTGTTTCCACTGACGTTTTGCATTGCTATTAATAAATTTGAATTCCGAAACGTTAAAGAATTAAAGTTTTCTGAGTATTTAAATACAGTATTTTGGGGAAAAAGCAGTAATGCAGTATTGGAGTCTGAAAAACAATATAATACTGCGAAAAACAGTATAGATACCATCGTTATGTATAGCCCTCACCTGCTATCTTCTGCAATTCTAAAGGGATTTGGTGCTTCAATGTATGACATTAATTAAAAAGAATGACATTTCCCACAATATTGTCTTTCCCCGTGTGGATAACCACCTTTTACCGTTATTGAATATATTGTAAGTAAACAGTACGATTTTGTAATACACCGTTGGGTCAAAAAGAAAAATGTCTTTCAGAATGTCTTGAAACTTTCAGAATATGTCCCACCATCGAGATTTTTCGAAATTTTAGCGCTAAGGGGGTGAACGGGGGGTAAAGGGGGTTTGGGTATTTTTAAACCGTGATTTTCGCCATGAATCCTGCTCAATAGGAAGCTGAAAAGTATCACTCGGGGGTTTTTGGGGTCGCTGATCCCGAATCCGGTTTTTTCAGATTTTCAAAATTCAAAACGGAAGGTCCTGTAAGGATAATGCAAATGCAAGAAATAACTTTTAGAAAATTATTTTCAGATGTGTCCATTTTACTTTTCCACCAATTTTTATTACTTTCTTCTGCGGAGTATAATAAAGCATTGTATTCATGAAAAATTTCGACCTCTTAATTTTGCCTAAAAAACATTTCCCGATCACTCCTGAGTCGATTGGAGTCATATTAAAAAAATTTCTTTCTGTCTGCCAGTCTGTCTGTCAGTCTGTCTGTCAGTCTGTCTGTCAGTCTGTCTGTCAGTCTGTCTGTCAGTCTGTCTGTCAGTCTCTCTGTCAGTCTGTCTGTCAGTCTGTCTGTCAGTCTGTCTGTCAGTCTGTCTGTCAGTCTGTCTGTCAGTCTGTCTGTCAGTCTGTCTGTCAGTCTGTCTGTCAGTCTGTCTGTCAGTCTGTCTGTCAGTCTGTCTGTCAGTCTGTCTGTCAGTCTGTCTGTCAGTCTGTCTGTCAGTCTGTCTGTCAGTCTGTCTGTCAGTCTGTCTGTCAGTCTGTCTGTCAGTCTGTCTGTCAGTCTGTCTGTCAGTCTGTCTGTCAGTCTGTCTGTCAGTCTGTCTGTCAGTCTGTCTGTCAGTCTGTCTGTCAGTCTGTCTGTCAGTCTGTCTGTCAGTCTGTCTGTCAGTCTGTCTGTCAGTCTGTCTGTCAGTCTGTCTGTCAGTCTGTCTGTCAGTCTGTCTGTCAGTCTGTCTGTCAGTCTGTCTGTCAGTCTGTCTGTCAGTCTGTCTGTCAGTCTGTCTGTCAGTCTGTCTGTCAGTCTGTCTGTCAGTCTGTCTGTCAGTCTGTCTGTCAGTCTGTCTGTCAGTCTGTCTGTCAGTCTGTCTGTCAGTCTGTCTGTCAGTCTGTCTGTCAGTCTGTCTGTCAGTCTGTCTGTCAGTCTGTCTGTCAGTCTGTCTGTCAGTCTGTCTGTCAGTCTGTCTGTCAGTCTGTCTGTCAGTCTGTCTGTCAGTCTGTCTGTCAGTCTGTCTGTCAGTCTGTCTGTCAGTCTGTCTGTCAGTCTGTCTGTCAGTCTGTCTGTCAGTCTGTCTGTCAGTCTGTCTGTCAGTCTGTCTGTCAGTCTGTCTGTCAGTCTGTCTGTCAGTCTGTCTGTCAGTCTGTCTGTCAGTCTGTCTGTCAGTCTGTCTGTCAGTCTGTCTGTCAGTCTGTCTGTCAGTCTGTCTGTCAGTCTGTCTGTCAGTCTGTCTGTCAGTCTGTCTGTCAGTCTGTCTGTCAGTCTGTCTGTCAGTCTGTCTGTCAGTCTGTCTGTCAGTCTGTCTGTCAGTCTGTCTGTCAGTCTGTCTGTCAGTCTGTCTGTCAGTCTGTCTGTCAGTCTGTCTGTCAGTCTGTCTGTCAGTCTGTCTGTCAGTCTGTCTGTCAGTCTGTCTGTCAGTCTGTCTGTCAGTCTGTCTGTCAGTCTGTCTGTCAGTCTGTCTGTCAGTCTGTCTGTCAGTCTGTCTGTCAGTCTGTCTGTCAGTCTGTCTGTCAGTCTGTCTGTCAGTCTGTCTGTCAGTCTGTCTGTCAGTCTGTCTGTCAGTCTGTCTGTCAGTCTGTCTGTCAGTCTGTCTGTCAGTCTGTCTGTCAGTCTGTCTGTCAGTCTGTCTGTCAGTCTGTCTGTCAGTCTGTCTGTCAGTCTGTCTGTCAGTCTGTCTGTCAGTCTGTCTGTCAGTCTGTCTGTCAGTCTGTCTGTCAGTCTGTCTGTCAGTCTGTCTGTCAGTCTGTCTGTCAGTCTGTCTGTCAGTCTGTCTGTCAGTCTGTCTGTCAGTCTGTCTGTCAGTCTGTCTGTCAGTCTGTCTGTCAGTCTGTCTGTCAGTCTGTCTGTCAGTCTGTCTGTCAGTCTGTCTGTCAGTCTGTCTGTCAGTCTGTCTGTCAGTCTGTCTGTCAGTCTGTCTGTCAGTCTGTCTGTCAGTCTGTCTGTCAGTCTGTCTGTCAGTCTGTCTGTCAGTCTGTCTGTCAGTCTGTCTGTCAGTCTGTCTGTCAGTCTGTCTGTCAGTCTGTCTGTCAGTCTGTCTGTCAGTCTGTCTGTCAGTCTGTCTGTCAGTCTGTCTGTCTGTCAGTCTGTCTGTCAGTCTGTCAGTCTGTCTGTCAGTCTGTCTGTCAGTCTGTCTGTCAGTCTGTCTGTCAGTCTGTCTGTCAGTCTGTCTGTCAGTCTGTCTGTCAGTCTGTCTGTCTGTCAGTCTGTCTGTCAGTCTGTCTGTCAGTCTGTCTGTCAGTCTGTCTGTCAGTCTGTCTGTCAGTCTGTCTGTCAGTCTGTCTGTCAGTCTGTCTGTCAGTCTGTCTGTCAGTCTGTCTGTCAGTCTGTCTGTCAGTCTGTCTGTCAGTCTGTCTGTCAGTCTGTCTGTCAGTCTGTCTGTCAGTCTGTCTGTCAGTCTGTCTGTCAGTCTGTCTGTCAGTCTGTCTGTCAGTCTGTCTGTCAGTCTGTCTGTCAGTCTGTCTGTCAGTCTGTCTGTCAGTCTGTCTGTCAGTCTGTCTGTCAGTCTGTCTGTCAGTCTGTCTGTCAGTCTGTCTGTCAGTCTGTCTGTCAGTCTGTCTGTCAGTCTGTCTGTCAGTCTGTCTGTCAGTCTGTCTGTCAGTCTGTCTGTCTGTCTGTCAGTCTGTCTGTCAGTCTGTCTGTCAGTCTGTCTGTCAGTCTGTCTGTCAGTCTGTCTGTCAGTCTGTCTGTCAGTCTGTCTGTCAGTCTGTCTGTCAGTCTGTCTGTCAGTCTGTCTGTCAGTCTGTCTGTCAGTCTGTCTGTCAGTCTGTCTGTCAGTCTGTCTGTCAGTCTGTCTGTCAGTCTGTCTGTCAGTCTGTCTGTCAGTCTGTCTGTCAGTCTGTCTGTCAGTCTGTCTGTCAGTCTGTCTGTCAGTCTGTCTGTCAGTCTGTCTGTCAGTCTGTCTGTCAGTCTGTCTGTCAGTCTGTCTGTCAGTCTGTCTGTCAGTCTGTCTGTCAGTCTGTCTGTCAGTCTGTCTGTCAGTCTGTCTGTCAGTCTGTCTGTCAGTCTGTCTGTCAGTCTGTCTGTCAGTCTGTCTGTCAGTCTGTCTGTCAGTCTGTCTGTCAGTCTGTCTGTCAGTCTGTCAGTCTGTCTGTCAGTCTGTCTGTCAGTCTGTCTGTCAGTCTGTCTGTCAGTCTGTCTGTCAGTCTGTCTGTCAGTCTGTCTGTCAGTCTGTCTGTCAGTCTGTCTGTCAGTCTGTCTGTCTGTCAGTCTGTCTGTCAGTCTGTCTGTCAGTCTGTCTGTCAGTCTGTCTGTCAGTCTGTCTGTCAGTCTGTCTGTCAGTCTGTCTGTCAGTCTGTCTGTCAGTCTGTCTGTCAGTCTGTCTGTCAGTCTGTCTGTCAGTCTATCTGTCAGTCTGTCTGTCAGTCTGTCTGTCAGTCTGTCTGTCAGTCTGTCTGTCAGTCTGTCTGTCAGTCTGTCTGTCAGTCTGTCTGTCAGTCTGTCTGTCAGTCTGTCTGTCAGTCTGTCTGTCAGTCTGTCTGTCAGTCTGTCTGTCAGTCTGTCTGTCAGTCTGTCTGTCAGTCTGTCTGTCAGTCTGTCTGTCAGTCTGTCTGTCAGTCTGTCTGTCAGTCTGTCTGTCAGTCTGTCTGTCAGTCTGTCTGTCAGTCTGTCTGTCAGTCTGTCTGTCAGTCTGTCTGTCAGTCTGTCTGTCAGTCTGTCTGTCAGTCTGTCTGTCAGTCTGTCTGTCAGTCTGTCTGTCAGTCTGTCTGTCAGTCTGTCTGTCTGTCAGTCTGTCTGTCTGTCAGTCTGTCTGTCAGTCTGTCTGTCAGTCTGTCTGTCAGTCTGTCTGTCAGTCTGTCTGTCAGTCTGTCTGTCAGTCTGTCTGTCAGTCTGTCTGTCAGTCTGTCTGTCAGTCTGTCTGTCAGTCTGTCTGTCAGTCTGTCTGTCAGTCTGTCTGTCAGTCTGTCTGTCAGTCTGTCTGTCAGTCTGTCTGTCAGTCTGTCTGTCAGTCTGTCTGTCAGTCTGTCTGTCAGTCTGTCTGTCAGTCTGTCAGTCTGTCAGTCTGTCAGTCTGTCTGTCAGTCTGTCTGTCAGTCTGTCTGTCAGTCTGTCTGTCAGTCTGTCTGTCAGTCTGTCTGTCAGTCTGTCTGTCAGTCTGTCTGTCAGTCTGTCTGTCAGTCTGTCTGTCAGTCTGTCTGTCAGTCTGTCTGTCAGTCTGTCTGTCAGTCTGTTTGTCAGTCTGTCTGTCAGTCTGTCAGTCTGTCTGTCAGTCTGTCGGTCTGTCTGTCAGTCTGTCTGTCAGTCTGTCTGTCAGTCTGTCAGTCAGTCTGTCTGTCAGTCTGTCTGTCAGTCTGTCAGTCTGTCAGTCTGTCTGTCAGTCTGTCTGTCAGTCTGTCTGTCAGTCTGTCTGTCAGTCTGTCTGTCAGTCTGTCTGTCAGTCTGTCTGTCAGTCTGTCTGTCAGTCTGTCTGTCAGTCTGTCAGTCTGTCTCTCAGTCTGTCGGTCTGTCTGTCAGTCTGTCTGTCAGTCTGTCTGTCAGTCTGTCAGTCAGTCTGTCTGTCAGTCTGTCTGTCAGTCTGTCAGTCTGTCAGTCTGTCTGTCAGTCTGTCTGTCAGTCTGTCTGTCAGTCTGTCTGTCTGTCTGTCTGTCAGTCTGTCTGTCAGTCTGTCTGTCAGTCTGTCTGTCAGTCTGTCTGTCAGTCTGTCTGTCAGTCTGTCTGTCAGTCTGTCTGTCAGTCTGTCTGTCAGTCTGTCTGTCAGTCTGTCTGTCAGTCTGTCTGTCAGTCTGTCTGTCAGTCTGTCTGTCAGTCTGTCTGTCAGTCTGTCTGTCAGTCTGTCTGTCAGTCTGTCTGTCAGTCTGTCTGTCAGTCTGTCTGTCAGTCTGTCTGTCAGTCTGTCTGTCAGTCTGTCTGTCAGTCTGTCTGTCAGTCTGTCTGTCAGTCTGTCTGTCTGTCAGTCTGTCTGTCAGTCAGTCTGTCTGTCAGTCTGTCTGTCAGTCTGTCTGTCAGTCTGTCTGTCAGTCTGTCTGTCAGTCTGTCTGTCAGTCTGTCTGTCAGTCTGTCTGTCAGTCTGTCTGTCAGTCTGTCTGTCAGTCTGTCTGTCAGTCTGTCAGTCTGTCTGTCAGTCTGTCTGTCAGTCTGTCTGTCAGTCTGTCTGTCAGTCTGTCTGTCAGTCTGTCTGTCAGTCTGTCAGTCTGTCTGTCAGTCTGTCAGTCTGTCAGTCAGTCTGTCTGTCAGTCTGTCTGTCAGTCTGTCTGTCAGTCTGTCTGTCAGTCTGTCTGTCAGTCTGTCAGTCTGTCAGTCAGTCTGTCTGTCAGTCTGTCTGTCAGTCTGTCTGTCAGTCTGTCTGTCAGTCTGTCTGTCAGTCTGTCTGTCAGTCTGTCTGTCAGTCTGTCTGTCAGTCTGTCTGTCAGTCTGTCTGTCAGTCTGTCTGTCAGTCTGTCTGTCAGTCTGTCTGTCAGTCTGTCTGTCAGTCTGTCTGTCAGTCTGTCTGTCAGTCTGTCTGTCAGTCTGTCTGTCAGTCTGTCTGTCAGTCTGTCTGTCAGTCTGTCTGTCAGTCTGTCTGTCAGTCTGTCTGTCAGTCTGTCTGTCAGTCTGTCTGTCAGTCTGTCTGTCAGTCTGTCTGTCAGTCTGTCTGTCAGTCTGTCTGTCAGTCTGTCTGTCAGTCTGTCTGTCAGTCTGTCTGTCAGTCTGTCTGTCTGTCTGTCAGTCTGTCTGTCAGTCTTTTTTTTTTTTTTTTTTTTTTTTTTTTTTTTTTTTTAAGAAGGTGGAAATCTTCGAAAGATACCGAGCGGTTATGCCGGATTCTTACCGGCTAAAACCACCTTCTTCTCCGTCCATGCACCCCGCGGGACTGCCATTTGGTATTACTTCGCGGGGCTGGTTCAGCTCTCGCTGCTCATCGGGTTGTGAATGCCTTTCTCAGATGCTCCTCGTCTAACAGTTTAATATGTATGGACTGCATTGTGATGTCCACAGCTTTCCAATTCTCGTGGGACTTTATCATCTCATCTACTATATTTTCTGCAGTTATATTAGTACCGAGTGCAGCTTCCAGTGTTGTTCTTTCTGTTGCAAATCTCGGACAAGAGAATAGCACATGTTCCTGGTCTTCCATTACCCCCGTACAACTGGGGCAGTCTGGTGAGTCGTCGATACCGAAGCGGTGCAAGTATTTTCGGTACCCTCCGTGTCCAGTTAAAAACTGTGTTAGGTTGAAGCTAACGTCCCCGTGATGCCGGTTCAACCAGTTTCCTATATTTGGAATTAGCTTGTAGGTCCAGCGGCCGTTTTTCGCTCGTTCCCACTGTTCCTGCCACCGTTTTACGGACTCCTCTCGTTCCGACTTCCGCCGTTCGTTTCTGTCCAATTGTGGGTTCTCTTGTTTTCCCTTGTACAAGCGACGCGCTTCGTCTGCGAGGATGTCTATGGGGATCATTCCTGCAATCACGCACGCTGCTTGGTCTGACGTTGTTCGAAACCCGCTGCATACTCGTAGCGCGCTCAACCGGTATACAGTTCTTACTTCCTTTTGGATCACCTTGGTGCTTAGCATTGCGTTCGCCCATATTGGTGCGGCGTACAAGATGATGGAGCTAACTACTCTAGAGACTAGAAGCCTTCTGCTCTGTCGTGGACCTCCAATATTGGGCATCATCTTTGAGAGCGCGTTGCTGACTATTGATGCCTTCTCAGCTGTGTATTTTAGGTGGGGTTTAAAGTTGAGTTCTGTCTGTCAGTCTGTCTGTCAGTCTGTCTGTCAGTCTGTCTGTCAGTCTGTCTGTCAGTCTGTCTGTCAGTCTGTCTGTCAGTCTGTCTGTCAGTCTGTCTGTCAGTCTGTCTGTCAGTCTGTCTGTCAGTCTGTCTGTCAGTCTGTCTGTCAGTCTGTCTGTCAGTCTGTCTGTCAGTCTGTCTGTCAGTCTGTCTGTCAGTCTGTCTGTCAGTCTGTCTGTCAGTCTGTCTGTCAGTCTGTCTGTCAGTCTGTCTGTCAGTCTGTCTGTCAGTCTGTCTGTCAGTCTGTCTGTCAGTCTGTCTGTCAGTCTGTCTGTCAGTCTGTCTGTCAGTCTGTCTGTCAGTCTGTCTGTCAGTCTGTCTGTCAGTCTGTCTGTCAGTCTGTCTGTCAGTCTGTCTGTCAGTCTGTCTGTCAGTCTGTCTGTCAGTCTGTCTGTCAGTCTGTCTGTCAGTCTGTCTGTCAGTCTGTCTGTCAGTCTGTCTGTCAGTCTGTCTGTCAGTCTGTCTGTCAGTCTGTCTGTCAGTCTGTCTGTCAGTCTGTCTGTCAGTCTGTCTGTCAGTCTGTCTGTCAGTCTGTCTGTCAGTCTGTCTGTCAGTCTGTCTGTCAGTCTGTCTGTCAGTCTGTCTGTCAGTCTGTCTGTCAGTCTGTCTGTCAGTCTGTCTGTCAGTCTGTCTGTCAGTCTGTCTGTCAGTCTGTCTGTCAGTCTGTCTGTCAGTCTGTCTGTCAGTCTGTCTGTCAGTCTGTCTGTCAGTCTGTCTGTCAGTCTGTCTGTCTGTCAGTCTGTCTGTCAGTCTGTCTGTCAGTCTGTCTGTCAGTCTGTCTGTCAGTCTGTCTGTCAGTCTGTCTGTCAGTCTGTCAGTCTGTCAGTCTGTCAGTCTGTCTGTCAGTCTGTCTGTCAGTCTGTCTGTCAGTCTGTCTGTCAGTCTGTCTGTCAGTCTGTCTGTCAGTCTGTCTGTCAGTCTGTCTGTCAGTCTGTCTGTCAGTCTGTCTGTCAGTCTGTCTGTCAGTCTGTCTGTCAGTCTGTCTGTCAGTCTGTCTGTCAGTCTGTCTGTCAGTCTGTCTGTCAGTCTGTCTGTCAGTCTGTCTGTCAGTCTGTCTGTCAGTCTGTCTGTCAGTCTGTCTGTCAGTCTGTCTGTCAGTCTGTCTGTCAGTCTGTCTGTCAGTCTGTCTGTCAGTCTGTCTGTCAGTCTGTCTGTCAGTCTGTCTGTCAGTCTGTCTGTCAGTCTGTCTGTCAGTCTGTCTGTCAGTCTGTCTGTCAGTCTGTCTGTCAGTCTGTCTGTCAGTCTGTCTGTCAGTCTGTCTGTCAGTCTGTCTGTCAGTCTGTCTGTCAGTCTGTCTGTCAGTCTGTCTGTCAGTCTGTCTGTCAGTCTGTCTGTCAGTCTGTCTGTCAGTCTGTCTGTCAGTCTGTCTGTCAGTCTGTCTGTCAGTCTGTCTGTCAGTCTGTCTGTCAGTCTGTCTGTCAGTCTGTCTGTCAGTCTGTCTGTCAGTCTGTCTGTCAGTCTGTCTGTCAGTCTGTCTGTCAGTCTGTCTGTCAGTCTGTCTGTCAGTCTGTCTGTCAGTCTGTCTGTCAGTCTGTCTGTCAGTCTGTCTGTCAGTCTGTCTGTCAGTCTGTCTGTCAGTCTGTCTGTCAGTCTGTCTGTCAGTCTGTCTGTCAGTCTGTCTGTCAGTCTGTCTGTCAGTCTGTCTGTCAGTCTGTCTGTCAGTCTGTCTGTCAGTCTGTCTGTCAGTCTGTCTGTCAGTCTGTCTGTCAGTCTGTCTGTCAGTCTGTCTGTCAGTCTGTCTGTCAGTCTGTCTGTCAGTCTGTCTGTCAGTCTGTCAGTCTGTCTGTCAGTCTGTCTGTCAGTCTGTCTGTCAGTCTGTCTGTCAGTCTGTCTGTCAGTCTGTCTGTCAGTCTGTCTGTCAGTCTGTCTGTCAGTCTGTCTGTCAGTCTGTCTGTCAGTCTGTCTGTCAGTCTGTCTGTCAGTCTGTCTGTCAGTCTGTCTGTCAGTCTGTCTGTCAGTCTGTCTGTCAGTCTGTCTGTCAGTCTGTCTGTCAGTCTGTCTGTCAGTCTGTCTGTCAGTCTGTCTGTCAGTCTGTCTGTCAGCCTGTCTGTCAGTCTGTCTTTCAGTCTGTCTGTCAGTCTGTCTGTCAGTCTGTCTGTCAGTCTGTCTGTCAGTCTGTCTGTCAGTCTGTCTGTCAGTCTGTCTGTCAGTCTGTCTGTCAGTCTGTCTGTCAGTCTGTCTGTCAGTCTGTCTGTCAGTCTGTCTGTCAGTCTGTCTGTCAGTCTGTCTGTCAGTCTGTCTGTCAGTCTGTCTGTCAGTCTGTCTGTCAGTCTGTCAGTCTGTCAGTCTGTCAGTCTGTCAGTCTGTCAGTCTGTCAGTCTGTCAGTCTGTCAGTCTGTCAGTCTGTCAGTCTGTCAGTCTGTCAGTCTGTCAGTCTGTCAGTCTGTCAGTCTGTCAGTCTGTCAGTCTGTCAGTCTGTCAGTCTGTCAGTCTGTCAGTCTGTCAGTCTGTCAGTCTGTCAGTCTGTCAGTCTGTCAGTCTGTCAGTCTGTCAGTCTGTCAGTCTGTCAGTCTGTCAGTCTGTCAGTCTGTCAGTCTGTCAGTCTGTCAGTCTGTCAGTCTGTCAGTCTGTCAGTCTGTCAGTCTGTCAGTCTGTCAGTCTGTCAGTCTGTCAGTCTGTCAGTCTGTCAGTCTGTCAGTCTGTCAGTCTGTCAGTCTGTCAGTCTGTCAGTCTGTCAGTCTGTCAGTCTGTCAGTCTGTCAGTCTGTCAGTCTGTCAGTCTGTCAGTCTGTCAGTCTGTCAGTTTTTTTTTTTTTTTTTTTTTTTTTTTTTTTTTTTTTTATAGAAGGTGGAAATCTTCGAAAGATACCGAGCGGTTATGCCGGATTCTTACCGGCTAAAACCACCTTCTTCTCCTTCCATGCACCCCGCGGGACTGCCATTTGGTATTACTTTTGCGGGGCTGGTTCAGCTCTCGCTGCTCATCGGGTTGTGAATGCCTTTCTCAGATGCTCCTCGTCTAACAGTTTAATATGTATGGACTGCATTGTGATGTCCACAGCTTTCCAATTCTCGTGGGACTTTATCATCTCATCTACTATATTTTCTGCAGTTATATTAGTACCGAGTGCAGCTTCCAGTGTTGTTCTTTCTGTTGCAAATCTCGGACAAGAGAATAGCACATGTTCCTGGTCTTCCATTACCCCCGTACAACTGGGGCAGTCTGGTGAGTCGTCGATACCGAAGCGGTGCAAGTATTTTCGGTACCCTCCGTGTCCAGTTAAAAACTGTGTTAGGTTGAAGCTAACGTCCCCGTGATGCCGGTTCAACCAGTTTCCTATATTTGGAATTAGCTTGTAGGTCCAGCGGCCGTTTTTCGCTCGTTCCCACTGTTCCTGCCACCGTTTTACGGACTCCTCTCGTTCCGACTTCCGCCATTCGTTTCTGTCCAATTGTGGGTTCGCTTGTTTTCCCTTGTACAAGCGACGCGCTTCGTCTGCGAGGATGTCTATGGGGATCATTCCTGCAATCACGCACGCTGCTTGGTCTGACGTTGTTCGAAACCCGCTGCATACTCGTAGCGCGCTCAACCGGTATACAGTTCTTACTTCCTTTTGGATCACCTTGGTGCTTAGCATTGCGTTCGCCCATATTGGTGCGGCGTACAAGATGATGGAACTAACTACTCTAGAGACTAGAAGCCTTCTGCTCTGTCGTGGACCTCCAATATTGGGCATCATCTTTGAGAGCGCGTTGCTGACTATTGATGCCTTCTCAGCTGTGTATTTTAGGTGAGGTTTAAAGTTGAGTTTTCGGTCAATCATCACCCCCAAGTATTTGATGGTATCCTTGGACTGGATTTTGTGGTTTCCTAGAGTTACGTTTATTGTCTCCCTTTTACGCCTTTTGCTGATCAGCACAGCTTCAGTTTTCTGCTCTGCTAGTTCGAGTCCAGCGGTTTGAAGCCACTGTTTTATTCGACTCATCGTTTCATTTACGTACAACTCTAGTTCATCTGTGAAGCGTGCTACCACGACAACTGCAATGTCGTCTGCGAAGCCTATGATTTTAACTTCCTCGGGTACATCTAGCTCTAGTAGTCCATTGTACATCACGTTCCACAGTAAGGGTCCGAGGACTGAGCCCTGAGGAACTCCTGCTGTGACTTTGTGCCTTTTCGGACCATCGTCCGTGTCGAAGAATAGTTCCCTTTCCGTAAAGTAGCTTCCTATGAGTCTCAATAAATAGTCTGGAATGTTCAGTTCGGATAGCGAGCTCATTATTTGGGCCCAATTCGCTGAGTTAAATGCGTTCCTAATATCCAGCGTTACAACTGCGCAATATTTTTGCGAAGCACCTTTTCCTTCAATTGCTCGTCTAGCCAGATCGGTTACCATGCTGATGGCGTCAATTGTAGATCTCGCTTTTCGGAATCCAAACTGACGGTCTGACAAACCATGCTTTTCCTCGATTATAGGAAGTAATCTGTTGTAAACGATTCGCTCGAGCAGTTTACCCACCGTGTCTAGTAGACATATTGGGCGGTAAGATGACGGTTCCCCCGGGCGCTTATTTGGCTTTGGTATGAGAATCAGCTTCTGTTTCTTCCAGGGCGTTGGAAATACTCCCTCTGACACACATGTATTAAATACATCCGCAAACCTGTCCGGCACAGCCTTAATCGCGAGTTTGAGAGCTTTGTTCGGGATTCCGTCTAGGCCTGGTGCCTTATTGTCCCCCAGCTTCTTGCACTGTCTGTCAGTCTGTCTGTCAGTCTGTCTGTCAGTCTGTCTGTCAGTCTGTCTGTCAGTCTATCTGTCAGTCTGTCTGTCAGTCTGTCTGTCAGTCTGTCTGTCAGTCTGTCTGTCAGTCTGTCTGTCAGTCTGTCTGTCAGTCTGTCTGTCAGTCTGTCTGTCAGTCTGTCTGTCAGTCTGTCTGTCAGTCTGTCTGTCAGTCTGTCTGTCAGTCTGTCTGTCAGTCTGTCTGTCAGTCTGTCTGTCAGTCTGTCTGTCAGTCTGTCTGTCAGTCTGTCTGTCAGTCTGTCTGTCAGTCTGTCTGTCAGTCTGTCTGTCAGTCTGTCTGTCAGTCTGTCTGTCTGTCTGTCAGTCTGTCTGTCAGTCTGTCTGTCAGTCTGTCTGTCAGTCTGTCTGTCAGTCTGTCTGTCAGTCTGTCTGTCAGTCTGTCTGTCAGTCTGTCTGTCAGTCTGTCTGTCAGTCTGTCTGTCAGTCTGTCTGTCAGTCTGTCTGTCAGTCTGTCTGTCAGTCTGTCTGTCAGTCTGTCTGTCAGTCTGTCTGTCAGTCTGTCTGTCAGTCTGTCTGTCAGTCTGTCAGTCTGTCTGTCAGTCTGTCTGTCAGTCTGTCTGTCAGTCTGTCTGTCAGTCTGTCTGTCAGTCTGTCTGTCAGTCTGTCTGTCAGTCTGTCTGTCAGTCTGTCTGTCAGTCTGTCTGTCAGTCTGTCTGTCAGTCTGTCTGTCAGTCTGTCTGTCAGTCTGTCTGTCAGTCTGTCTGTCAGTCTGTCTGTCAGTCTGTCTGTCAGTCTGTCTGTCAGTCTGTCTGTCAGTCTGTCTGTCAGTCTGTCTGTCAGTCTGTCTGTCAGTCTGTCTGTCAGTCTGTCTGTCAGTCTGTCTGTCAGTCTGTCTGTCAGTCTGTCTGTCAGTCTGTCTGTCAGTCTGTCTGTCAGTCTGTCTGTCAGTCTGTCTGTCAGTCTGTCTGTCAGTCTGTCTGTCAGTCTGTCTGTCAGTCTGTCTGTCAGTCTGTCTGTCAGTCTGTCTGTCAGTCTGTCTGTCAGTCTGTCTGTCAGTCTGTCTGTCAGTCTGTCTGTCAGTCTGTCTGTCAGTCTGTCTGTCAGTCTGTCTGTCAGTCTGTCTGTCAGTCTGTCTGTCAGTCTGTCTGTCAGTCTGTCTGTCAGTCTGTCTGTCAGTCTGTCTGTCAGTCTGTCTGTCAGTCTGTCTGTCAGTCTGTCTGTCAGTCTGTCTGTCAGTCTGTCTGTCAGTCTGTCTGTCAGTCTGTCTGTCAGTCTGTCTGTCAGTCTGTCTGTCAGTCTGTCAGTCTGTCTGTCAGTCTGTCTGTCAGTCTGTCTGTCAGTCTGTCTGTCAGTCTGTCTGTCAGTCTGTCTGTCAGTCTGTCTGTCAGTCTGTCTGTCAGTCTGTCTGTCAGTCTGTCTGTCAGTCTGTCTGTCAGTCTGTCTGTCAGTCTGTCTGTCAGTCTGTCTGTCAGTCTGTCTGTCAGTCTGTCTGTCAGTCTGTCAGTCTGTCTGTCAGTCTGTCAGTCTGTCTGTCAGTCTGTCTGTCAGTCTGTCTGTCAGTCTGTCTGTCAGTCTGTCTGTCAGTCTGTCTGTCAGTCTGTCTGTCAGTCTGTCTGTCAGTCTGTCTGTCAGTCTGTCTGTCAGTCTGTCTGTCAGTCTGTCTGTCAGTCTGTCTGTCAGTCTGTCTGTCAGTCTGTCTGTCAGTCTGTCTGTCAGTCTGTCTGTCAGTCTGTCTGTCAGTCTGTCTGTCAGTCTGTCTGTCAGTCTGTCTGTCAGTCTGTCTGCCAGTCTGTCTGTCAGCCTGTCTGTCAGTCTGTCTGTCAGTCTGTCAGTCAGTCTGTCAGTCTGTCAGTCTGTCTGTCAGTCTGTCTGTCAGTCTGTCTGTCAGTCCGTCTGTCAGTCTGTCTGTCAGTCTGTCAGTTTGTCTGTCAGTCTGTGTACAAGATTTCTCAAAAACTAATAAAGCTAGAGCCATGAAATTTTATAAGCATGTTGGGTCCTGAAATGGGACGATCCTATCAACTTTTGGTGGAATTCCGTTAACCGGAAGTATCCAAAATGGCGGTTTTTCAAAAATCGCAATTTCGTTTTTCTCGATTTACTCCCAAACTACGCGTTTTTTAGTGGCCTTAAGTATGACAAAACTTGGAGAAAATAAAATTTTCCACACTTTTGTCTTTAGCTATAACTCGATATCTCCACCTGTTATCGAGATAAACCGTTATTTCCAAAAAAAAAACAGTTTTTTGCGATTATCTCGAAAACTAACGGGTTTTTGCTGACTGAATGTAGGAAGTGAATTAATGAGAATGTCATTCTGCATAATTTTGTTTCTTACCGTTATCCGTTATATTTTACCGTTATTGAGATATTTTCATTAATATGTCAAAAATCATATTTTTGCGAATAATTTGCAAACTAACGGTTTTTCGACAAATCAGTTAAAAGAATAATTAAAGATGTTAAAATTTTCTACATGTTTGCCATTTGCCGTAAATTGATATCTTTTACAGTTCTCAAGTTATCTCAAATTTTGTACGTTTTTGATATTTTTGAATAAACCAAGAATTTATTGGGAGGTCGTCTTAGGTTGACAACGCGACAGTGCTCTAGCGTAAATTGCGCAGGGTCGTAGATTTTGTAGAAGAAAGTTTTGTGTTGACCACAACTGATATTTTTTTAATAATATTTTACTAGATGCAGACCCATCGTTGTCGGGCTAAAGTTTTTTTTGCACAAAAAACTTCCAGAAATAACTTTTAGAAAATAAACGTGTTCGCTTCAAGACTTTCGGTTTTGAATTTTAAAACTCTAATACCCAATTAGTTTTTCCAGCCTCCTCATGGGCAAGCTAACTTCAGTCATAAAATATTATCATCACGGACAATGGTAAAATCTGATCAAAATCGTTTTCGGTTTATAATTAGTGTCTCTATTTTTGTTTTAAACAGTTTTCACATACAAAAAAAAACACAAAAATCACAAAGAAAAAAAATTTGTTTTAACTAAATGAAAAAAAAATTAAATTAAAAAAACAAAACCTTGGCACCAGCATCCCTGGCTTCGAGCATGGGTATTTTACCCCTTCATTAAACGCCCAGCTGCGATCCGTGTTGTTAAGATCGAAGACTCATCTATATATTTAAAAGGCAAAGCGATTTTGTATGTATTTCTTTCGACACAGCTCCAGCTTAGAATCGATTTTGATTATTCTTTTTTTTTAAGGAAAGCTCTCTATCTGTAGATGTGTCCACTTTACTTTTTTCCCATCTATATAATAAAAACTGTAAGGGGGCCAATTTTTGTAATTTTGGATTTTCTCAAAAATATTGGCATACATTGATGTATTTGGTCGTATAATACTGATGCCAAAAATGACATTTTTATACCCGTATGGTGAAACCAAAGGGTATATTAACTTTGCCTTACCGTTTGTAACGCCAAGACCCCGTCATCACACATAAAAATGTATTACACCAGTGTGTTTAGAATGCTAAACAAAATTGATTTTTGCATGTCCGTCTGTGGCGCGGATTGCGGGCGCACGGATTGAGCTAGAGACTTGAAATGTTGTGCAGATCCGTTTTTCGCAAAATGCGAGGCTAAGTTCGATAATGGACAAAAATGGACCATTAGGGGGTATCCCCCCATACGAACAAAAATGTTTTTTGCGAATATCTCAAAAACTGTTCATATTATCAAATAAGTGCAAGAACAAAAGTTATTTAGGATATGATTCTAAATAAAACTCCCATACATCAAAATCCAATTGGAACAAATTTTAAAAAATCTTATTGGAAAGTTTGACTTCAAACTGGAATTTTGATACAACTGTTCGAATTTTGATAGGAATATCACTATACGAGTTTCTAATAATTGCCAGACTGGCAATTATAGGTTTTGTTATGCTTAAAATTTATGTTTGTCCGTCTGTCTGTATGTCGGTCGGTATTTCTGTCTGTTTGACTGAATGTTTGTTCCGGCATCACGCAAAAACGGCGCGGCCGATTTTGATCAAACTTTGCACACAGGGACAGTTATTGACAGAATAAGGGATCTGATTCTTTTTGATGTCAATCCCCGTTTCTTCTGATATCTCTTACTCAAGGGTGTCGGATCCAGTTTAATAGCAACCCCTTTCCCTCTCTTGAAACCTCTTTATGCGCTTAAGGCTTTCGGATCCGGCTTTCACCATGAGAGAGGTCAGCCCGCAGGGAAAATTTTTGCTCACTAATATCTACCCCTCCTTTTTATGTATAGCTAACGATGGTATCTTTTTTCGGACAAAAAACAGTATATTTCACCTAAAAATTTAAAAAAGCAGTAAATCGATTTGAAAAATCAGTATTTTTCGCAGTATAAATTTTGTTCAATGAAAATTTTTGTCTTTGCTTTTAATTTCGACATTTTTATTTTTTGAATTAACAATGGAAAGCAAAATCAAAGTAACGCGTTCTGAAGAAGGATGAATAATGACAAGACAGTAATCGATGGGGAAAGGAAGAAGCGAATCTATATGACATGTTGCCATCAATACTTCGCTGTTCGTCGTTTGAATGTATTTACACTTGCCATGTGATGCCACTGTTTTGTGTTTCCACTGACGTTTTGCATTGCTATTAATAAATTTGAATTCCGAAACGTTAAAGAATTAAAGTTTTCTGAGTATTTAAATACAGTATTTTGGGGAAAAAGCAGTAATGCAGTATTGGAGTCTGAAAAACAATATAATACTGCGAAAAACAGTATAGATACCATCGTTATGTATAGCCCTCACCTGCTATCTTCTGCAATTCTAAAGGGATTTGGTGCTTCAATGTATGACATGAATTAAAAAGAATGACATTTCCCACAATGGGCCGTATGAATAAAAATTCGTCTTTCTGAGTAAAGTGAGTGCACTCTAAGTGAGTAAACTTGCTTGAGTAAAGTTCAAATTTGGTATGAATAAAAGTTTACTCTACTCAATGGAGTACACTCTTGCGATGTTTTGTGTTTTCTGAGTGCACTCATTGCAGTTTGACGTTTTTTGATTTATTTCGAATCGATTCAAAAAAGCAAGGTGTCTGTCTCGTAGAGACGGTCAGAAGACGTGGATCCGCCTACAACGATCGCCAATAGATTTTTAAGTAAGAAATTTTAGTGAAAAGGAAACTAAAGAAACAATTTGATTGACCGTAATGTTACGGGATTTGACTTTCCGTTTGGTGAATTTTGGCATCTTGTACCTAAAAATCAAATTTCACTTGCAACACAACGAACAATGTTTAATAGGGCATTTTCATAAATGTACTCGGAACTTACGCAAATTGCACAAAACATTTTCTTCGTAAACTAAACGAATAACAAGTAAACTAAACGAATAACATAAACTGGGTTATTTATTAAGAAAAATCTTTTGTGTTATTTTTTAATCAAAAATCTTTTTTTGCAGAACTTGAATTTATAAAAACGCCCATAGATAAAAAACAAATAAAAAAAAAAATTTTTCTAAAAAAAATAAAACCGACTTTAAAAAAAAAACTGAAAAGAGAAAAAAGCACTAAAAAGAAAAAAATAATTTTAAACTATGTCCATTAATAGCGTATTTAAAATTCGGCTTTTTTGGAGTGGCGTTAAATTTGCAACTAAAATAAATTACATACTTTCTAACCTTAAGGCTAATCGTTTACATACTTTCTAACCCTTAAGGCTAACTAAGAACTAAGATCGACTCCAAAAATTTTGTTGTCAAACAGATTAACTATAGACACGGCTCTTAGAAGCACCAAAACTAAGTTCTTTTATGTCCCAAATTGGATTTCCTATTTTTAAGCAATCGCTATAAAAAAGCCCACTGTCTCATTTGTTACTATTTTTTGTAGAAATTTATCATATTTTTTGTCTCCATGTACAAACTGATTTTGTGCGAAACTTGACAATAGAAATTTTACAACGATTTTATTTAGTGTAAATTTAACGCCACTCCAAAAAAGCCGAATTTTAAATACGCTATTAATGGACATAGTTTGAAATTATTTTTTTCTTTTTAGTGCTTTTTTCTCTTTTCAGTTTTTTTTTAAAGACGGTTTTATTTTTTTTAGAAAAATTTTTTTTTAAGTCGGTTTTATTTTTTTTAGAAAATTTTTTTTTATTTCGAACGTTTTTAGTTTCAATTTTTAATATAGGTAAAATTACAAAGGGTTTGAGGGGATAAGTCCGCAGATGAGAAATATATAAAAGAATCTTCCAGATATTGTACTGAACACAATACAAAGAATTTTACTCGATATCCCAAGCAGGGAGGGGTTTGAAGGGGTAGGTTAACACGGGGAAAATATATAAAAGAACCTTCCTTGTGTTGTACTGAACACAACGTAAAAACATAACAAAAGCTATAATTGCCAATCTGGCAATTATTGAAAACCTGTATGGTGATATTGGTATCTTAATTTGAGCATTTGTACCAAAATTACACTTTGAAGTCTAACTATCCAATCAGATTATTTAAAATTTATTCCAATCGGATTTTGATGTATGGGAGTTTTATGTAGAATCATATTCTAAATAACTTTTGTTTTTAGACTTTTTTGATAAGATGCACCGTTTTTGAGAAATTCGGAAAAACGTTTTCGTTTGTATGGGGGGTACCCCCCCTAATGGTCCATTTTTGCCCATGAATGAACCAGGGCCCAACCAGGAACTTTCTCCACAACTTTCTCTTTGGGATGACCAAAATCGGTCTACCCAGTAAAAAGTTAGGCGTGAACATACATTAAAAAAATATATTCAGGTGGAATTGAGAACCTTTTCCTTTTTGGAAGTCGGTTAAAAATAAAATAAAATTACACGATAAAAGCAACGAAGCAATTTCAATTTAGAGCAACTAAAAACAGTGTTCAAAACCATGGCCGAATTATACAAGGTCTGTTTGACAGCTCAGTTGCTTCTGGCTCTGACGTCATCGGCAAGAAATTCTTATACGATTCAATGGGAATTTTCCCTTTTTATATGAAATATTATTGAAATTAGCGCACACACAATCAACATTAGAAAGAATGCACCGATATTTCTTGCCGATGACGTAGCAAAATGGTGGCTGTTAAAAAGCAACCAGCAGACCTGTGTTTAATTCGGCCATGCGATCGATGCACATTTTTCCTTCTCCCCCCAAGTTAAGATCGAAATTGTTTCTCTTTAAGTTTTCCGCTCTTGTTCAAAGCGGTTTGTATGCTTTGCATAAAAATGAATGAAAGGTTCGAGCGATGGCTGCTGTTGGGTATGATGCACACACACATATAAGTATGCATTTCATTAGTAAGAGAGCGATATCTCGGTCTCAGCATTAAAGTTGCGTTCTCAAAGCAAAATAAAACCATAATTTTTTCTCGTTCTTTGGAGCGTTTTACTGAAATTCTGAATTTCGTTTTCTCGAGAGTGATTTTTATTTTCAATTTTTTTCAATTCCTCCAAAGCGAATTGAACCGAAATAATATGAATAGCCAGAATCAGAACAACCCATTTAGAGAAGAGAAACAATCAAGTTCTATATGAGATTCAATACACACAAAGAAAGCATAAAAAGAGTATACATGTGAAATCTGTACTGCAAGCAGCAGACACAGCATAACAGCGGCAGTGAAAATTTAGATTTTGCTTTTTAAAAACATAATTGAACATAGTTTAACATAACAAAATACCCTATACAATGCTTTAATGTAGCCCTCATCTTATAACACAGGTTTTGTTCAGATATCACCACAAACTATCGAGTTTCATCGATTGCAAATTTGTTATCATGGCAGCAAGCCGATTTTCTAATTTGTACCCCCATTACCAAAATCCAAGACGTATCCACGTCAAAATTAAAAATGTTTTCGTTTGTCAACGATTTAGTTTTCGAGTCGTCTGATTCAGAATCGCATGAAAATTATGAAATTCGAAGAAAAAGGAAAGTATATAGGGCAAGAAATTTGGATGTTGAAGAAAATTTTCGAGAATTATACAGATTCGATGTGGATAATTTCAATCGCATTGTTGAAATTTTCTTCCCAGAAGAGCATACAGAAACAAGAGGCGGAAGTCTCTCGAAGCATGAAAAATTTAAATGTTTTCTCCGATATATATCAGATCCTGGTTTCCAGGTAAGACAAAACTCAATTTTTATACTATATATGAGAATAATATATAGTATATTAGGTTTAGTATACCGTTCTAATCGTCGAACCAATCGTCAGACACAAAAATGAATTACACCAAGGCGTTTGGGATGACAAAATACTTTGGTTTCCGCATGTCCGTCCGTTTGTCTGTCTGTCCGTGAACACCATAACTCTCGAATGAATTGAGCTAGAGACTTGAAATTTTGCACAGATAAGTTTCTCGTAAATAGTTCTTGAACGGACAAAATCCGACCACTCCTTCCCCCCTCCCCCATATAGATGAAACGGGTTTTTTTGCAACTTTTCTCGAAAACGGTACTTCGTATCGAAAAATTTATAAAGGTAAAATGTGTTTAGAATATGTTTACATAATTCTTTCATGCATCAAAATTCAATCGGAACTCTTCTCCCATACAAATACAATAATTTCTATGAAAATTCGGTCGTTCTCATATATAGTATTTTACGATTGGCCCCTGGCCGTTCTCATATATAGTATTTTACGATTGGTAGCTTTCATTATGTTTTAATTATTATTTTTTAAATAAAAGAGTTGTCTGAACTATTTGTAGACTGGCGTTGGTATTGATATTGGAGTTCATCAGTCTACTGTTTGCAAAAATTTATGGAGCATTTGCGACCGAATTTTACAAAAATCTGATGAATATATACACTTTCCCGCAACAGATGATGAATTCGTTACCGCGCAGAATGCATGGAAGATTAAATATAAGTTTCCACAAGCAACTGGAGTGTTGGATTGCTCCTTATTTCATATTCTTAAACCATATATTCACGGTGATGATTATGTTTGCCGTAAAGGATATCCTGCCATAAATGCTCAGTTCACTTGCGATGCAAATGAAATGATAACAAGTGTGGATTGTACCTGGGGAGGTTCCGTGCATGACGCTCGCATCTGGAGATGTTCGCCAGTTCAGCAACAATTAAACGCAAATAATGTTGGAGCACTTATTATTGCTGATGAAGCATATCCATTGACAGTAAATTTAATGAAAATATACAAAAACCCAAGTACTCTAAATGAAAGATCATTCAATAATTTATTAAAAAAAGAAAGAGTACTTATTGAAAGAGTATTCGGACAATTAAAACGTCGATTTCCCATTTTGGGTAATCGTATTCGAGTAGCTACTGAAAATGTTCCGAAAATTATAGTCGCTTGTGTTGTATTACATAATATTGCTAAGGTTTTAAATGATCCAGATTTCAATTATAATAGTATTGATACCGAAAACGATTTCATTTTTAATGATGAAAATAATAATATAAATACACAGCAACAAAGAGGTTCCATTAAAAGAGATGCGATTGCACAATTCATTCGTAATAATAATATTTATTAAAAGTTATTTAAAATAAGTAACATTTCATTATTGAATTAAAATAAAATCATAATATTTGTCTTGGACTTTTTTTTTGTTGGAAGAACATCTGCAACTCATGCAAAAAATCATAAATGGATTTACATATTATTCATTTTGCATTTTCTTAATCTTTAATGAGTAATATTGCATTTGTAAATCTATCATTTTTCCAATTTTTTCCATAAGTGCCTGTTGTTGATCCAAAACTTCCAATTGTTTATTCGGCAATTTTTCCTTAGATAATTCTGTTGAGGATGACAACGACGAGGTTCTTCCAATTGACAATATTGATGTTACTGCATTTAATGCAAATCCAATTTTAACATCAGCCATGTTCTTTCCAATTTCAATTTTTTTAATCTTGTTCTTAGATGCAGTTGACAACACTTCGGTAGATGAATTATTTTTAGTTGGCAGTAACGACATCTGAATCATTTTTTTGGTTTTTTAGATGAGTCTGCACACTTGATGTGGATGGCAGATCAATTGATCTCTTGATTCCAGCTAATCGACCATCTAAATCAAAAAGTATAACGAAATGAAAAATTTCAGAAACACAAGTGTATAATTGGTTGTATCAACCGCATTATACCCTTAAATTTCATAAACGGTATAAAAACAATGATCAGAAATACATGCAATTTAAAATTATTTTTGTACTTACATGTTAGTTGATTTATTGATGGATTGTCTTTCGCGAACATTTGGTCCAAAATTTCTTCGCAAACGGTTAATTTTTCCAATGGTAAATTGCCCGTACGACTGAATTTATTCTCATCTTTTTTCTTTTTCAAACGTGTTTTTATGTTTTCGATTTTTTTTTTAATTTGAATCGGCGTAATTTCAACACCATATCAATGCTGACGGTAGTTGGCATGTGTTGAGGACCAAACTACAAAAGCATTACTTTGTGGAACACGAGTTGAGAAACGTCAAACGTTGGACGTTTTTGCACTTTATTTGCGTTTAACACTTTAATCCGATTTCAAAATCACACGAGGGTATTATTTTAATGCCCTTCTTTCACAAAAACCACTTTTAAAACGCGTACACTTTTTCTAAGTATACCACTTTTGAAAACCCGATTTCACTTTTCGCCCGATTTCATCAATATTTTTTTCCTAAGATTCCAGTGAAACCTTTTAAGGCATGATTATTAATAAAAAAAAACCCAGTGAAATCTTATTAAGGCATGACATGTTATGTGTGTGTCTGGCATGCAATTTTGATTTTATAAGCGGGTAATTTTGAAACATTTGTATGAAATAATAAAATTTGCTATTAGAAATATTAATAAAATTAGCTATAAGATTTCCGAAATCAAGAATTTGTATTATTGGAAAAAAAATTTATTATTGGAAAATATTTATATGGTAAATGGTTGTCTTTTTAAAAGCTTTTATTTAGCTTGCCTTCGTGTTTGTTTGTTTGTCTGTCAGGTCAAATCTTGCAACCCAATTTTGACCCACTTCCACTTGTCCGATTGACTTGAAATTTTGCACACTTATATAAGTCCGATGACAATACAATATTTTCACTACTTCGTCCTTGTAAGGATAACGGAAGGTCCTGTAAGGATAACGTGATTATCCTTTTCTCCAAATTTTCCGGAAAATAATCTATTCTGGGGGTTTTTGGGGTCGCTGAATCCGAATCTGTCATTAAAAAGTCAGTAAGGATAACGGAAGGTCCTGTAAGGATAACGTCATTATCCTTTTCTCCAAATTTTCCGGAAAAAAATCTATTCTGGGGGTTTTTGGGATCGCTGAATCCGAATCTGTCATTAAAAAGTCAGTAATGATAACGGAAGGTCCTGTAAGGATAACGTGATTATCCTTTTCTCCAAATTTTCCGGAAAAAAATCTATTCTGGGGGTTTTTGGGGTCGCTAAATCCGAATCTGCCATTAAAAAGTCTGTAAGGATAACGGAAGGTTCTGTAAGGATAACTTGATTATCCCTTTCTCCAAATTTTCCGGAAAAAAATCTATTCTGGGGGTTTTTGGGGTCGCTGAATACGATTCTCAAGTTAAAAAGCCTGTAAGGATATCTCAAATGTAAGGATATATATTCGAAGACTAAAAAGAACAAAATAAAAAAAATTAAAAAATTTTTTTTAAAAAAAGCAAAACAGGCGGCCCGCAAAGCTTAAAGGAAGCCACTAGATGTTTCAACTGTTCCCGATTCGGCCATCTGACCAAGGATTGTCAGGCCGCCAAACGAGTTCCGGGATCTTGTAAATAAACCTTTTAACCTTGTAAATTTCGAAGAAATACATGTAAAAACCATAAACAATAATAGAAAAAAAATCGATGAAATTATAAATCAAAAAACGGAAAACCACTTAATTAATATTTCTGCAAACCTTTTTATTGTAATAATTATTGTAAGTTTGATTTTTGTTGGCAAAATTCTTTTCCAACGTATAAAAAAATTAAGTGTAACTGATACTTCGTCGGAGCCTCAGACTGACGATGGGGGTGTTATATCCGAAGAAATTATATCCGAAGAAATAAACCCTGTGAGAATCATATAAATAACGATTCTCACACGGTAACTAATACGCGAATTCAACAATTCCCACACGCGTCGGTCAACGTGACCGAAATCCACAACAATAAAAACGCGACGCTGTCAGCACATTCCAACACGTTAAAGTGGATTTCCTAGAAATCCCTCACGCCGTAGCAAACCGCTAATTTCTGAACGAAAGGGATCGCGAGTCAGTCTGGCGTTACCGGTCGAAATTAATAGAAGTAAATTTGAACATTAAAATAATCTAATACTTGGATATATATATATAAATAACTTTGTGTTTCAATATAAAAATAACTTTATGCCGATAATAAATAAAGAATTAAGTTAAAAAGGAAACAAGTGTTTTACTCTTATAGTCAGAAATGGGTTGATGAACATTGTAAGCCAGCGAAAGAATATTCTTTAGGAGATTACGTTGTCACCAGGAACGTGTACACTTCGGCTGGCACTAATAAAAAATTTATTCCTCGGTTCCGTGGCCCCTATGTTATCCACAAAGTTCTTCCGCATGATAGGTACGTACTGAGAGATGTCGATGGGTGTCAGGTTATTCAGATACCATATGACGGGGTTGTAGAAGCTAGGCATCTCCGGTTGTGGACGACGGCTGGCGGTGAGCGGAATCGGTCGCCTTCCCCCTTATCCTGTTGATTACAGTACCAATTACTTAGACTTCAAGGAAGGATTTATATTGACAGCAAAGCCACCATATTATTTTTTAAGCATTACTATTTTATAAGCATTACTATAGTATAAGTAGTTTGTAATTGCTATATTATCATTTGAAAAAAATTGTACTCCTAATCTTTATTTTGTAATAGTCGATCCGATTATTTAGTGTCAGATTGGCCGAGTTGTTATAGAATTCCGAGCACTCTACTGAATATCATAATCAGAAGCCCTCTAGTAGATATAAGGAAGAAGAAGAAGAAAAGAACATGATCAGTATTGTATTAGCTTAACACCGCGTCTTGATTTGGGATTTTTCATCGCAGAGATTTTTGATGGACCAATCAGAGCTCGAGTTGACGGCGATAAAAAATCTCAGAGATAAATTTCAAGAAATCTTGCAATAGCAAAATTTCTTGGAATTTCACAATTCAAGATGGCGGAATCTAAATTCTCCTGACAAGTAATTGCGAAAATAACTAATTTTTACAAAATACGATACAAAAAGCTTTGGAAGAGAATATATAACATTAAGAGGTTTTTCTTTTCGTCTGTTCTTCTGTTTCAGCCTTTTCAATTTCACGTATTGCATTAATTGCGAGAGCGGCGACTATGTGTTTACTTTTCATCGGCATTTTGAGTACTAAATTTCAAGAGATTTTCGGCCCAGCTGTCAAAAAAATCTCATTGCGGTGAGATATTTCTTGGAAAAATTGTTAATCAAGACGCGGTGTAAGAAGCATTGTATAGAGATCTAGAAATATAAATCTATTAACATCGTTGTTATTATTTGGAAATTCTTCAGATTAATTGCGTAAAACTCTCTTGCTCTAATGGTTTGTCCGCAGCGCCATGTTAGATCCTCTCTATGATAAAGTGAAAGACTACTTGTCTATTTCATAGTTTATTAACGACTGATTAGGAGTTACAAATTATTGTAGTAGAATACAATACAGGGTTGTACATTATCATATCTTACATTATTCTGTCAGTCTGTCACAGTCTGTTAGTCTGTTAGTCTGTCAGTCTGTCACAGTCTGTTACAGTCTGTTACAGTCTGTCAGTCTGTCAGTCTGTCACAGTCTGTCACAGTCTGTCACAGTCTGTCACAGTCTGTCACAGTCTGTCGGTCTGTCAGTCTGTCAGTCTGTCAGTCTGTCAGTCTGTCAGTCTGTCACTCTGTCAGTCTGTCAGTCTGTCACTCTGTCAGTCTATCAGTCTGTCAGTCTGTCAGTCTGTCAGTCTGTCAGTCTGTCAGTCTGTCAGTCTGTCAGTCTGTCAGTCTGTCAGTCTGTCAGTCTGTCAGTCTGTCAGTCTGTCAGTCTGTCAGTCTGTCAGTCTGTCAGTCTGTCAGTCTGTCAGTCTGTCAGTCTGTCAGTCTGTCAGTCTGTCAGTCTGTCAGTCTGTCAGTCTGTCAGTCTGTCAGTCTGTCAGTCTGTCAGTCTGTCAGTCTGTCAGTCTGTCAGTCTGTCAGTCTGTCAGTCTGTCAGTCTGTCAGTCTGTCAGTCTGTCAGTCTGTCAGTCTGTCAGTCTGTCAGTCTGTCAGTCTGTCAGTCTGTCAGTCTGTCAGTCTGTCAGTCTGTCAGTCTGTCAGTCTGTCAGTCTGTCAGTCTGTCAGTCTGTCAGTCTGTCAGTCTGTCAGTCTGTCAGTCTGTCAGTCTGTCAGTCTGTCAGTCTGTCAGTCTGTCAGTCTGTCAGTCTGTCAGTCTGTCAGTCTGTCAGTCTGTCAGTCTGTCAGTCTGTCAGTCTGTCAGTCTGTCAGTCTGTCAGTCTGTCAGTCTGTCAGTCTGTCAGTCTGTCAGTCTGTCAGTCTGTCAGTCTGTCAGTCTGTCAGTCTGTCAGTCTGTCAGTCTGTCAGTCTGTCAGTCTGTCAGTCTGTCAGTCTGTCAGTCTGTCAGTCTGTCAGTCTGTCAGTCTGTCAGTCTGTCAGTCTGTCAGTCTGTCAGTCTGTCAGTCTGTCAGTCTGTCAGTCTGTCAGTCTGTCAGTCTGTCAGTCTGTCAGTCTGTCAGTCTGTCAGTCTGTCAGTCTGTCAGTCTGTCAGTCTGTCAGTCTGTCAGTCTGTCAGTCTGTCAGTCTGTCAGTCTGTCAGTCTGTCAGTCTGTCAGTCTGTCAGTCTGTCAGTCTGTCAGTCTGTCAGTCTGTCAGCCTGTCAGTCTGTCAGTCTTTTTTGATTTGTGATTGAATTTGTTAGTCATTAATCATTCGTAACTTTGATTGTGATTGATTAGTTTTAATCATAATCATGATTGAAAAACTAACTCTTATGATTGATTTTAATTTCAGTAGGGGTAAGTATTGTAATCATGACGGAGACCGACTCAAGAAGTCATAAGATGTTTCAATCTTATATTTTGTAGTCACAATGTAAATTAAATTACAAATGATAGTGAAAGTTCCCATAAGCGGACACTCGCGGGACAATATTTATGTCCGGTTATGAGAGAAGTCCGTTTATCAGAAAAAGTTGGTTTGCGAATTTGATCATAAGAAATGTCATTTCATGTTTTTTTGTTGTTTGGCATTTAAAATTATATGAATTTTAATTGTTTTTCGTAAAGCCTACTATCATATCTATATAAAAATTTTAGCGCGAAATTGAATTTAGTCATTCTTATCCTTGATTGAAATTGATGATTGAAAAACTAATGATTACTGTGTTCAATTATGATTATGACTAATGTGTTAATCATGACTGAAGTAATCATGACTGAATTGGCCATGACTAAATTTTTAGTTGATTGATCAATCAACTAAAAAAATTAGTTGATTACGCCCAACACTGAGTATCTTTCACTCAACTTGAATCCGATTCAAAATGGATTCAGAAAGGAGAATTCGGATCGAAATCTCAAACCTGGTCGAGAGCATGTTTGAAAGAGGATTGAAAATAAATTTCCATTAACAACAAACATTTAAACAGGAAAAAAAACATTTTTAAATAGTGGAAATAATGGAAAACTTGTCCAGTGGAAGTGAAGATGAAATAGACGCATTTTTGGGCCGCAGAATTCCGAAACCTCGAATTTTCCGACGAAAAGAAAATTTTTTCGAGACTTTTGATGACGATCAGTTCATGAGACGATTTCGCATGACAAAAGATTCCTTCAAAATTTTGTTGCAGAAAGTCGAACATAAAATTAAACCGTCTACTAAAAGGTAAGTTTTGATTAAAATTTAAAACGGGGTTTTTCTGTTAACAAAATTAACTCTTTTAGGAGCTTTGCTATCAGAGCAGAAACAAAACTTTTCGTCACTTTACGCAAAAGGCGCATTTCTTTTAACCATAGGAGATATTTACGGTATCAGTGAATCATCGATGAGCAGGGTAGTTGCGGAAACTTCAAAAGCGATCGCAGAATTAAGGAATGAATTCATTTTCCTTCCCCGAAACGAGGAGGAACTCACAAGAAATTACGAGAGCTTCTACAAGATCGCAGGATTTCCAACTGTGATTGGCACGATTGATTGTACGCACATCAAAATTAAAAGCCAAGGTGGAAATAATTCAGAAGTCTTCAGAAATCACAAGCAGTTTTTCAGCATCAACGTAGTCTGTTTGTGGGGCCGACGTGAAGTTCCAAGACATCGTTGCACGGTGGCCAGGATCAACACATGACTCACACATTTTTAATCAATCGAAACTGAAGAGAAGACTGAAGAGTAATGAACTGGGACATGGCATGTTGCTTGCAGATGGAGGATATTCACTGCAAATGTACATGATGACACCATTTCGAAATCCAGTGACTGAAAACGAGAAAGCCTTTAACAAAGTACAAATCAAAACCAAAAACACAGTTGAACACAAGTATGGCATTTGGAAACGGCGATTCCCATGTCTCGCCTTCGGTTTACGATGCAAACTTGAAACATCTCTTACAATCATTGTTGCATGTGCTGTGTTGCATAATTTTTGTATTGACAGAAAGGATTCTGTTCCACCTCTCGATGATGATATTAGATACGCCATTGAAGCAACAACTGTTCAATCAGAAGATGACCACGAAAGCGCATTGGCTTCAAGTCGAGCTGAAAGAGTTCAAGCTAATGCTAGGAGAAACACTCTCGCGAACAGAATAAATAACCGTGATTGAGACTCAAAACGTCAACATAAATTTATGGACAAAAATAGAACAACAAGTTATGCTACGAATTAAAATCTGACATTTAATTTACATGAGTAAAATTCTTCTATTTACCCTTATTTTATTGAAATTCATTGCGCTTATTGAAAAATTAAACATAAAATAAAAATGAATTAAATTCATTGGACGGAAAATTAAACATATCTTAACCCTCTCAATGGATTTGCCCTATATATGGGACAGACCTTTAAATTCATTTACCGGCTTCTGAAACGGTTTTTTAAACGCTTTGTTTAATTTTCATCATTGAATGGACACTTTTCTAAACACTGACCCACTATGCCTTTGTCTTTTGAAGTCTGAGTCAGTGAAACTTTAGATTTTGTGAAGGGCGATCCCGGTTGCTGCGTTCGCCCAGCCATTGAGAGGGTTAAGTAATTATAAACATAAACATAAGTTAAACATCTTGGTTGAATCTTCGTTTATAAGTCTTCGAGCACACATAATTCTAGCTTGAGCTTCCGGATTTCCAATTTACTCTCTTCGGTGCAACCTCGATCTTTCTCTATTTGAACTTCCAATGCCTGGTTTTGCAATATTAAATTTTTCTTCTTGAGCTCCATCATCTCTTCTTTGTAGTCCTGGTCTCGTTTCTGGGTAGCTGTAGTTTTGGAAGTAGCTTTGATCTGCGACATAATTTCGTTTCCGTTTCTCGGTGTAGTGGAGATTGCTGTTACTGGCTGTTCCTGGATGACTAGAACTTCCTGTTGACTATCATTGACTAAATCCTCACCGTCGTTGTCAAAACAATTCGCAAGACCAACGATCTGTTCCGCAGAGAAGCCGAAAGTATTTCGCTCCACTAGAACTACAGGGCCACCGCCAGTCTTCCTCATCTCGGTTTTGTTGAGAGCCATTGATTTTTTGCATGCCGCTTTCATGTTTTTAAACTTTTTAATCAATGTGTCTGTTGCTTTATCTCCATTTTGAGATGCAGCATTGAACTTGCCTGTTATTTGGTTACAAGTCTATAATGGGAATAATAAAATCATCATGTTGAGTTTAAATCAGCTGTTCAAGCTCACCTCTTGTTTAATCTGCGGTTGTGATGCATTCGTTTTTTGGCTATTTAAGACAGCTGAATACTCCTCTACCAGTTGCCGCAAAATATCTTCATCCTCATCAGGACTCTTGCCCTTTTGCCTTGAATGGCCATTTTCCAGTAAAATTATTGCACTTTTGAACACAAGAAATGTTTTTTTTTGGTAAATGTCAAATGTCAGAATCGTCGTGGAATTCAGTAACTACCTCGAGCCCTGTTTTCCGAAGTCCAGAGGCAAACCAAAATGCTCTGTGCATTAAAGCAAATACGGTTAATTTTAGCTAATTTCACTTAGCCGAAAACCAGTTAAAGTCAAGCAAGGCAAAATCAACCATATTTGCTTCATAGACAAAGCAATTTGTATTGCCCCTGGGACTCGAAAACCAGGCGAATCGAGATCCTGAATTTAACAGCTGGATTCTACAATCCGATCGGATTTCAAGCCGATCTAGTTTAGTGAAAGTCCGGTGTATAGGAACCACAAATTCTAAATTTTCCATAGACTTATTAAACATCTACGCGCAGCTGACGTCACAATCTCTTGACAGCAAAAATCCAACATGGCGGACCTGCGCAATCTGTATTTGATTCATGTCGTCAGTACATGAAAATCGAATAGGAGCAACTTTCATACCCTATATTATGAAATAATCAAAACTATAATATTTGTTGTTATATTCTTTTGTTTCTTGGTTTTGTTTTAAAGTTGTTTTTTAAATGTAATAAAAAAAATATAGCATTTTTAAAGACAACCTGTTTTTAATACAATTTGGTACAAATACACATGACTAAAATTACATTAAGTTGAGGAAAAATTATATTCTAATAATGCCTTGATCTACGTCGAATTTTAACAATTGTAGGATTTCTTGATCTTCCTCGTCATCCAATTCATCTTTTACATTTGTCCATTTAGAACGCTGAGAATCTAAAAATGGATCTGACGATAGAATATATTCATCAAATCTTCATTTTGGTTGATTTTTGATTTTTCAAAACGATATATTTTTCTAGTGTTGGTTAGTCTAAAATGTCTGTAGTCTTTATTTTTCGATTCCTGAGCTTCTTCTGAAAGCTCTCCAAGTGGTAAAATGCTTTTTTCAATTATCAGCTTGCTATGGAAAAGCACTTGTAATGTCTATTATACAAATCAGCTGCGGACTTGGCATATGATTCGAATTTATCTGGATTTACTGCCTGCTTGCTTGAAAGCACCGATAATATAACTTTCAATCGTTGAATTAATATAAATTTCTTAATATTCTGTTGTAACATATATACATATGTACATATGAATATCTGAGATATTGATTTTTATTGCTCTAATTATTCTTAGTACCAGGAAGACCGAGCCATGCTCGGCGATCTCAAAATCCTCCTTCTGCCTCTGTCTCTGAGTAGTTGAATCCGATTATAATTGCAACATGATTCGTATAACGAGGTTCAGGGAACTTGATTGTTTTGTAATTACCATTTATCGCTGCCGATAGATATCTAAAAAGTGATATTTTTAGAATGCATATCGAAAAACCTTACTGCCTAGCAATATTGCGAATTTTCATTAAGAAACCCTCACGAAATTAAGACACCAAGCGAGGGGTATCGAAGTTAGGTTTTTAGTGGAAAAATCGAAAGCCCTTAGCCCGCTTAGTAATACTGTAAAGTTTCATTAAGATCGGACCACCCAATTCGAAGATACCTGGCGAGGGGTATCGAGGGGAGGGAAAAGTCAGGTTTGTAGTGGAAAAATCGAAAGCCCTTAGTCCGCTTAGTAATACTGTAAAGTTGCATTAAGATCGGTCTACCCAATTCGAAGACACCAGGCGAGGGGTATCGAGGGGAATTTTCTCAGAGGTGAGACGTATCTAGATCGATTCCTTGTCCCCGAAAATCCCTAACCACCAGGTTTCGTGAAAATCGTTAGGCGGGTTTTCGAGATCGTTGTGCAGACATTCCTCGTATTATATTATAGGATAAGATTGCCAGTTTTAAACGGTTTTACTGTCAAGAAGGGTGACATTTAATGGTTTCACTGTATGCTGGTATGGAAAATATTCCGCTTTAATGTATATTAAAAGTAATTAAAATCTTTGTCCTTTGTTGTGACAAAGTAAGAAATTAAAAAAAAAATAATATGTAAGAAATCAGACTTTTGTTTACGGTGACTAGAGTTGCACTTAGTAGCAGATGAAATATGGATGTTTCGAATAGTATTGACCTTGGCTATCATTTCCAACTGACACCTGACCGGATCAAGCCGGACCAAATTTTGCAGGGCCATATATATACAAAATTTCGCGAAACAATAGTATTTTTAGAATGCCCATAATTCTGGAATAACAATTTTAAGAAAAAACATAACAAAAGCTATAATTGCCAATCTGGCAATTATTGAAAACCCATATGGTGATTTAATTGAACGGCGTATTAAAATTTCATTTGAATTCAAATTTTCCAATAAGATTTTTTTAAAACTTGTTCCAATCGGATTTTGATGTATTAGAGTTTTATGTAGAATCATATTCTAAATAACTTTTGTTCTTGCACTTTTTTGATAGGATGCACAGTTTTTGAGATAAAACATGTTCGTTCCTATGGGGGGTGCCCCCCCTTAATGGTCCATTTTTGCCCATTAACGAACTTAGCCTCGCATTTTACGAAAAACGGATCTGCGCAAAATTTCAAGTCTCTAGCTCAATCCATGCGCCCGCAATCCGCGCCACAGACAGACAGACGGACGGACAGACAGACGGACGGACAGACAGACGGACAGACGGACGGACATGCAAAATTAAACTTTTTTTATCATTCTAAACACACTGGTGTAATTCATTTTTGTGTGTGATGACGGGATCTTGGCGTTACAAACGGTAAGGCAAAATTAATATACCCTTTGGTTTCACCATAATGTAGTACTACAAATTTTTAATTTATTTAGGCAACTAATATGTCCTCATTTTGACGATAAAATCGATTTTTCTGTATTAAGTGACTTAATAAAGTCAAAAAAATTTGTTCAAAATTCGAAAATTGAAAAAAAACTGAATTTTTACCAACTTTGACCCCATTGCGCTCGGAAATTACTTGTCACAGGAAAGTGTCCTTTTCGATTTCTAGGTTCCCAAGCATTCCCAACGCAATGACATAACTGAAATCCTTCAAAGGCAGAACTCAAAATTTGTATTTTTGGCCGCCGAATGGCACTTTGGTCCCATAGTGCGCCGCCACCTCGTCGTTTTTTGATTTTTTCCGCGAAAACTATTCTCACACTTTTTGATGTAGTTTGAAAACGGATTGAGATATTTCTATGATTCTTTGCATTTTATTATGAGGACTACTGAGCGCAGTTTTTGGTAAAAAAAAAAGCAGGTATCTGTCTCGTAAAGACGGCCAGAAGACGTGGATCCGCCTACAACGATCGCCATTAGATATTTAAGTAAGAAGTTTTAGTGAAAAGGAAATTAAGGAAACAAATTTTTATTTAAAACATAACAAAAGCTATAATTGCCAATCTGGCAATTATTGAAAACCTGTATGGTGATTTAACTGAACGGCGAACAGTTGTATCAAAATTCCACTTTGAAGTCAAACTTTCCAATAAGATTTTTATACCCGTATGGTGAAACCAAAGGGTATATTAACTTTGCCTTACCGTTTGTAACGCCAAGATCCCGTCATCGCACAAAAAAATGAATTACACCAGTGTGTTTAGAATGATAAAAATATTTAATTTTTGCATGTCCGTCCGTCTGTCTGTCCGTCTATCTGTGGCGCGGATTGCGGGCGCACGGATTGAGCTAGAGACTTGAAAGTTTGCACAGATCCGTTTTTCGTAAAATGCGAGGCTAAGTTCGTTAATGGGCAAAAATGGACCATTAGGGGGGGTACCCCCCATACGAACGAAAACTTTTTTTTTTTGTGAATATCTCAAAAACGGTGCATCTTATCAAAAAAATACAAGAACAAAAGTTATTTGGAATATGATTCTACATAAAACTCCCATACATCAAACTCCGATTGGAATAAATTTTAAAAAATCTTATTGGAAAGTTTGACTTCAAAGTGGAATTTTGGTACAACTGTTCGAATTTTGATACGAATATCACCATACTCTCCAGTGATTGCCAGATTGACGTCCGTCAAGTTAGCACTACAACTTTTGAAATTAGAAAAACTTTTTATTGGATTAATTGTCGCTTAATTGTCGTGATTTTGTCGTAAAAGAAAAAAAATTCTCGCGCCCATATTTTTCAAAAAAAGCGTGTGTAGTGCTAACTATGCAACATAGTTAACACTACACACGCTTTTATTGAAAAATATGGGCGCGACAATTTTTTTTATTTTACGACAAAATCATAACGGTCAAGCGACAATTAATCCAATCATTAGTTTCCAGTTCAACGTGCGAATTACCCCAGTTCTGGGGTGTGTAATGCTAACTAGACCATCAGTTGGCTTTAAACGGGGTAATTTTTAAAAAATTGTTCGGGACGGGTTTTTTTTTATTTTACGACAAAATCATAACGGTCAAGCGACAATTAATCCAATCATTAGTTTCCAGTTCAACGTGCGAATTACCCCAGTTCTGGGGTGTGTAATGCTAACTAGACCATCAGTTGGCTTTAAACGGGGTAATTTTTAAAAAATTGTTCGGGACGGGTTTTTTTTTATTTTACGACAAAATCATAACGGTCAAGCGACAATTAATCCAATCATTAGTTTCCAGTTCAACGTGCGAATTACCCGATTTCTAGAGTGTGTAGTGCTAACTATGCTACATAGTTAGCACTACACACGCTTTTTTTGAAAAATATGGGCGCGACAATTTTTTTTATTTTACGACAAAATCATAACGGTCAAGCGACAATTAATCCAATCATTAGTTTCCAGTTCAACGTGCGAATTACCCCAGTTCTGGGGTGTGTAATGCTAACTAGACCATCAGTTGGATTTAAACGGGGTAATTTTTAAAAAATTGTTCGGGACGGTTTTTTTTTATTTTACGACAAAATCATAACGGTCAAGCGACAATTAATCCAATCATTAGTTTCCAGTTCAACGTGCGAATTACCCGATTTCTAGGGTGTGTAGTGCTAACTATGCTACATAGTTAGCACTACACACGCTTTTTTTGAAAAATATGGGCGCGACAATTTTTTTTATTTTACGACAAAATCATAACGGTCAAGCGACAATTAATCCAATCATTAGTTTCCAGTTCAACGTGCGAATTACCCCAGTTCTGGGGTGTGTAATGCTAACTAGACCATCAGTTGGCTTTAAACGGGGTAATTTTTAAAAAATTGTTCGGGGCGGGTTTTTTTTTATTTTACGACAAAATCATAACGGTCAAGCACAATTAATCCAATCATTAGTTTCCAGTTCAACGTGCGAATTACCCCAGTTCTGGGGTGTGTAATGCTAACTAGACCATCAGTTGGATTTAAACGGGGTAATTTTTAAAAAATTGTTCGGGACGGGTTTTTTTTTATTTTACGACAAAATCATTTGCCTTACCGTTTGTAACGCCAAGATCCCGTCATCACACACAAGAATGAATTACACCAGTGTGTTTAGAATGATAAAAAAAGTTTAATTTTGCATGTCCGTCCGTCTGTCCGTCTGTCTGTCCGTCCGTCTGTCTGTCCGTCCGTCCGTCTATCTGTGGCGCGGATTGCGGGCGCACGGATTGAGCTAGAGACTTGAAAGTTTGCACAGATCCGTTTTTCGTAAAATGCGAGGCTAAGTTCGTTAATGGGCAAAAATGGACCATTAGGTGGGGTACCCCCCATACGAACGAAAACTTTTTTTTTTTGTGAATATCTCAAAAACGGTGCATCTTATCAAAAAAATACAAGAACAAAAGTTATTTGGAATATGATTCTACATAAAACTCCCATACATCAAACTCCGATTGGAATAAATTTTAAAAAATCTTATTGGAAAGTTTGACTTCAAAGTGGAATTTTGGTACAACTGTTCGAATTTTGATACGAATATCACCATACGGGTCTCCAGTGATTGCCAGATTGACGTCCGTCAAGTTAGCACTACAACTTTTGAAATTAGAAAAACTTTTTATTGGATTAATTGTCGCTTAATTGTCGTGATTTTGTCGTAAAAGAAAAAAAATTCTCGCGCCCATATTTTTCAAAAAAAGCGTGTGTAGTGCTAACTATGCAACATAGTTAACACTACACACGCTTTTATTGAAAAATATGGGCGCGACAATTTTTTTTATTTTACGACAAAATCATAACGGTCAAGCGACAATTAATCCAATCATTAGTTTCCAGTTCAACGTGCGAATTACCCCAGTTCTGGGGTGTGTAATGCTAACTAGACCATCAGTTGGCTTTAAACGGGGTAATTTTTAAAAAATTGTTCGGGACGGGTTTTTTTTTATTTTACGACAAAATCATAACGGTCAAGCGACAATTAATCCAATCATTAGTTTCCAGTTCAACGTGCGAATTACCCCAGTTCTGGGGTGTGTAATGCTAACTAGACCATCAGTTGGCTTTAAACGGGGTAATTTTTAAAAAATTGTTCGGGACGGGTTTTTTTTTATTTTACGACAAAATCATAACGGTCAAGCGACAATTAATCCAATCATTAGTTTCCAGTTCAACGTGCGAATTACCCGATTTCTAGAGTGTGTAGTGCTAACTATGCTACATAGTTAGCACTACACACGCTTTTTTTGAAAAATATGGGCGCGACAATTTTTTTTATTTTACGACAAAATCATAACGGTCAAGCGACAATTAATCCAATCATTAGTTTCCAGTTCAACGTGCGAATTACCCCAGTTCTGGGGTGTGTAATGCTAACTAGACCATCAGTTGGATTTAAACGGGGTAATTTTTAAAAAATTGTTCGGGACGGTTTTTTTTTATTTTACGACAAAATCATAACGGTCAAGCGACAATTAATCCAATCATTAGTTTCCAGTTCAACGTGCGAATTACCCGATTTCTAGGGTGTGTAGTGCTAACTATGCTACATAGTTAGCACTACACACGCTTTTTTTGAAAAATATGGGCGCGACAATTTTTTTTATTTTACGACAAAATCATAACGGTCAAGCGACAATTAATCCAATCATTAGTTTCCAGTTCAACGTGCGAATTACCCCAGTTCTGGGGTGTGTAATGCTAACTAGACCATCAGTTGGCTTTAAACGGGGTAATTTTTAAAAAATTGTTCGGGGCGGGTTTTTTTTTATTTTACGACAAAATCATAACGGTCAAGCACAATTAATCCAATCATTAGTTTCCAGTTCAACGTGCGAATTACCCGATTTCTAGGGTGTGTAATGCTAACTAGACCATCAGTTGGCTTTAAACGGGGTAATTTTTAAAAAATTGTTCGGGACGGGTTTTTTTTTATTTTACGACAAAATCATAACGGTCAAGCGACAATTAATCCAATCATTAGTTTCCAGTTCAACGTGCGAATTACCCCAGTTCTGGGGTGTGTAATGCTAACTAGACCATCAGTTGGCTTTAAACGGGGTAATTTTTAAAAAATTATTCGGGACGGGTTTTTTTTATTATACGACAAAATCATAACGGTCAAGCGACAATTAATCCAATCATTAGTTTCCAGTTCAACGTGCGAATTACCCCAGTTCTGGGGTGTGTAATGCTAACTAGACTGTGACACTCACTATTAAACTGTTCCTGAAACTGCGATTGAAAACGCTCAATTTGTTTTTTATCTTGGTTTTATTTATTGTTAGCTTTGTTAACTCTTCACAAACTTTTTAGAATTAGATGTTTTACAATTTTTTGATCACAATGTTTTTGTTCTTTTCATTAATTTCACTAAATTCACTATTAAAAAGTGATTTATTACAAAGTTATTAAATTTATAATTTTTGATTACAATGGTTTCGTTCTTAAACATGTTCAACACAAACAAAACTTTAAAATTATTATTCTTAAGACAATATTCTAAAAATTCTTAGGGAAAACTCACTTCAAAGTTAAAAAAAAAACTCACTTCAAAACTCTATAAAACTCTCTAAAACAAACTCTTTTTTACAAACTCTCCAAAAACAAAATCTCTAAAACAAAACTCTTTCTAAAAACTCAATAATAACTCTTCTTAAAAACTCAATAATAACTCTTCTTAAAAACTCAATAATAACTCTCTTTTCCCAAAAACGCTTTTTAAAATAAAAAACTCAAAGAACTCCCCGAGTCAGGCCTTAACACCTTCTTTTATAGGCGTCTTGACCTGCTCAATTCACTGATGGTGGGAAATTTAGTCACGTTGCCCAGAACAGGTGCATGAAACATTTGCCCTAATTCTGGGTGACGGAAATAAGAGTTGCATCGTCATGAAAAGTGTTAATTCGCGTATTTCACTCTTGTTGTGAAATACGATCGAAACATTTGTAATGAAATGTGATCGCGCTTGTCGCGTGCTTCGTTTTTGCTGATTGATATTTTTTATGGTTTTAATGTTGGAATTATGGCGGAAGCGTTGACCGACGGTATTTGGGTGAATTGAAGAGTTTTGATGATTTCGCATAATGCCTTTAAGAATGGCATATGAAAGATACAATTTTGCCTAGGGTTTATGCAGTTGTTTATGCAGGTATATGGCGGGTGCGTTGACCGACGTTATTTAGGTGAATTGAAGAGAGATGATTTTGCATAATGCGTTTAAGAATTGTATATAAAAAATGTATTGGTCAGATAGGAAGTATACGATTTTGTATAGGGTTTGGGCAGGGGCATTGACCGGGCTGCATATGAAATTGATAAGAATTGCTTATGGTGTTTGAAGGATGGGTCAATGTTCGTGATTAATACTTTGTACCTGTTGTTTTAGGTAAAGTGAGGTATTGCATTCAGGAAAAGTTGAAATGCAATTCATGATTTTCATGGGTCAATGTTCTAAGTTGGGACTTTGGCTTAAGAAAGGTGATGTATTGCATCAGATTTGGAAAAGGTTGAAATGCAATTCATCACATTCCTTACCCCTTGAAGAAAGAAAAATGTAATTTTTCGAAATATCAAAATATCACCAAAAAATGATTTTGTATTCTTCTGTGCATTTTGTCTTTTAGTGAGCTTTTTTTTTCTTTTTTTTTTTTTAACTTTCAATTTTCATTAAAATATTTTATATCAAGTTATATAAGATGTTTTTGTTTTGTCTCCTCATGATAGTTTTTTTTTGACGTGGATACGTCTTGGATTTTGGTAATGGGGGTACAAATTAGAAAATCGGCTTGCTGCCATGATAACAAATTTGCAATCGATGAAACTCGATAGTTTGTGGTGATATCTGAACAAAACCTGTGTTATAAGATGAGGGCTACATTAAAGCATTGTATAGGGTATTTTGTTATGTTAAACTATGTTCAATTATGTATTTAAAAAGCAAAATCAAAATTTTTACTCCGCTGTTATGCTGTGTCTGCTGCTTGCAGTACAGATTTCACATGTATACTCTTTTTATGCTTTCTTTGTGTGTATTGAATCTCATATAGAACTTGATTGTTTCTCTTCTCTAAATGTGTTGTTCTGATTCTGGCTATTCATATTATTTCGGTTCAATTCGCTTTGGAGGAATTGAAAAAAATTGAAAATAAAAATCACTCTCGAGAAAACGAAATTCAGAATTTCAGTAAAACGCTCCAAAGAACGTGAAAAAATTATGGTTTTAATTTGCTTTGAGAACACAACTTTAATGCTGGGACCGAGATATCGCTCTATTACTAATGAAATGCATATTTATATGTGTGTGTGCATCATACCCAACAGCAGCCATCGCTCGAACCTTTCATTCATTTTTATGCAAAGCATGCAAACCGCTTTGAACAAGAGCGGAAAACTTAAAGAGAAACAATTTCGATCTTAACTTGGGGGGAGAAGGAAAAATGTGCATCGATCGCATGGCCGAATTAAACACAGGTCTGCTGGTTGCTTTTTAACAGCCACCATTTTGCTACGTCATCGGCAAGAAATATCGGTGCATTCTTTCTAATGTTGATTGTGTGTGCGCTAATTTCAATAATATTTCATATAAAAAGGGAAAATTCCTATTGAATCGTATAAGAATTTCTTGCCGATGACGTCAGAGCCAGAAGCAACTGAGCTGTATAATTCGGTCATGGTTTTGAACACTGTTTTTAGTTGCTCTAAATTGAAATTGCTTCGTTGCTTTTATCGTGTAATTTTATTTTATTTTTATTTGTTTTTTATCTATATGGGCGTTTTCATAAATTCAAGTTCTGCAAATAACACAAAAGATTTTTCTTAATAAATAACCCAGTTTATGTTATTTGTTTAGTTTACTTGTTATTCGTTTAGTTTACGAAGAAAATCTTTTGTGCAATTTGCGTAAGTTCCGAGTACATTTATGAAAATGCCCTATTAAACATTGTTCGTAGTGTTGCAAGTGAAATTTGAGTTTTAGGTACAAGATGCCAAAATTCACCAAACGGAAAGTCAAATCCCGTACCATTACGGTCAATCAAATTGTTTCTTTAGTTTCCTTTTCACTAAAATTTCTTACTTAAAAATCTATTGGCGATCGTTGTAGGCGGATCCACGTCTTCTGACCGTCTCTACGAGACAGACACCTTGCTTTTTATCTTTATTTTGATTGTTTTGCTGTTGCGCTTATATAAATTTAATATACATATATATAATTTTCTTTTTCTTTAACATTTAATGAAAATTTATTTTTTCTGAACCTTACATATTATTAACATATTATTTTTTTCTAAACCTATATATTATTAGGTTCATTTCGTTTTTTTTTTTTTTTTTTTTTTTTAAATATTTTACCATACATTGATACAAAATTCCGTTTTTTTTTTCAAAATTCAATTATTTTTAAATGGGTCGGTATATTTTAGTCTAAAACTTTCAAGAAAATAAAAAGCGAATGAAAAATTTCCAGTTATTGTCTTTTGTTATCCGACGGTAATGGGTTTTAAATTTTTAAAGCTAATTTTGGTGTTTACCTCGACTAATATTTTCCTTCAGTCGATTATTATGGATGCGAACAAGTTTGTTGCGAATTTTGAGAACTGAGTTCACAGTGCTAGGGGTACTCATAAAGTGAAACGAGTTTTAGTAAAAATTTAGGAGTGGGTAGGAGGTAAGTGGGGTGGCATAGCTTAATGTGAATTTATTCCTTCCTGTGGAAGTTGTTAGGGATTGTCCCGACTACGGAAGGGTTTTAGTCGGTTATTATGTATGCGAATTAGTTTATTCCGAATCTTAATAGTTGAATTTACAGAACTAGGGGTTTCTTTTATTTCGTAAGGTCCTAGCCAAATTGGACTTAATTTATTTTTACGACTTTCGTTTTTAAGCAGAACCCAATCTCCGACTTGGAAACTTTTGTTGACGGAATTTTTGTCATAATAGGTTTTGCTTTTCAGTTTACTTGCCAATAGATTTTCTCTGGCCTTTTTGTACGCCTTTTGCAGTTTGTATTTTAAGAGATGGTAATAATTTTCGTCGTTATACAAGGGTTCTGGATCTCTTTTCACGCTTGTAGGAAGTTCAGCGGAAAAACCGTACAATAAGTCCATTGGAGTGAATTTGGTTGAAGCATGTATGGTGTTGTTATGCACGTGTACTGCCTCCCTAATCCATTCATCCCAAGTAGTCGGATAATCATTTACGAAATTTCGTAGGTATTCTGCAAGGGGTCGATGGGACCGTTCGAGTGCTCCATTTGTTTGGGGATGGTAGGCTGTTGTTTGTAACTTTCGAATTTTCAACAGTTTACACAATTTCTTGAATACGTCGCTCAAAAAATTGGTTCCTTGATCAGTGACCAATTTCTTGGGTATTCTATACCTTGTAATAATTTGTTCATAGAATGCTTTAGCCACTGTCTCAGCTTCACAATTTTCTATTGCCACGCAATCGAAAAATCGGGTTAGGTCATCCTGGAACGTGAGAAGATATTTATTTCCGCTATTGGTTACGGGAAGTGGACCGACTATATCTAGGTATACTTTGTCAAAAGGAAGTAGTGCCGTGTCCGTAATGACCATTGGCATGCGCGTGTAGCGTGAATATTTATTCGTTTGACAAAGAGAACAACTTTTGACAAAGTTTTCAATGTCTTTCACAATATTTTTCCACCGATAATATCGCCTTATACGGTGATAGGTTTTGAAAACTCCCGGAGTACCGGGTTTCAAGATCGATCGTCTAATTAGACTTACATCTGCTCCTGTATCCACCAAAAATTGAACTGGCTTTTTACAAGCGATGTCAACATCCGCGGTTATTACTGCCTCACGATAAAGTTTCTGGTATGGGATGATTATTTCATTAGTAGGCATGGGGTCGATTTTCTTTTGGGAGTTGTTCAGTTTTTTGAGAGTTTCATTGGATTTTTGGGACCTCATTGCAATAGGTTTTTTGTTTTTGAGAATGGTTTCGGAGTTTTGAGTTTTCCAGGGAGAGTTTTGAGAGTTCTTTGCAATGGGTTCATTGATGTTGGGAGTTTTATTTTGGGATTTGGATTGTTTGAGAGATACTTTAGCTTTTTCCTGTTTCGTAGCATTGGTTGCAATTTCAGGTTTACACCCCTTTTTGGCTTGGTCTGAAGATGGGTGTGGAGCTTCAAACCCTATTGGTTTCCCTGTGTCAATGGGTTGAAATTTGAGTTTCCTATATTAGTTTTCTGTTCCCATTTTTGTTTTGCCGGACACTGATTTATATTATGGGTGTCTCTATCACACCAATCACAATGTTGAAGATTTGGGGAGTTATTTCTGTTATAATTTATTTGTGCTTGATTTCGTTTTGGTGTAGATGTTTGGAAATTCGAAGTATTCGTTTGTTTCCAACACCTGTCGGTACTGTGGCCATTGGTTTGGCATTTATTACAGAAGGATTGCCTAGTTCGGCAATCTTGGTATTCGTGACCTAAACGCTTACAAAAACTGCACGTTGTAATTTTATTGTAATTTCTTTGTACATTTGTGGGAAAGTTAGTAGGTGGTGGGTTTCTAGAAAAATTTCCTTTTGGATTTTGACTTGAGTTTGGGAGAAAACTTTGATTTATTTCCGCTATTGGTTACGGGAAGTGGACCGACTATATCTAGGTATACTTTGTCAAAAGGAAGTAGTGCCGTGTCCGTAATGACCATTGGCATGCGCGTGTAGCGTGAATATTTATTCGTTTGACAAAGAGAACAACTTTTGACAAAGTTTTCAATGTCTTTCACAATATTTTTCCACCGATAATATCGCCTTATACGGTGATAGGTTTTGAAAACTCCCTGGTGTCCGCCTAGTGGACTATTATGGTAGGTCATAAGTACAGATTCTATTTCTTTTCGATCAGTTAATTGCTGTACATTTTTTGTGGAAATAACTGGGTCAATAGAATCATCCTCAGTTTCAAGTTCATTACCTTGTTCACCCTTTTCATGGTCATTATCAGGTGCATTGTCTTCGGGTAATTGCTGCGTTGCATTTTTATCATATGAATTATTTGTTGTTGTACTCTCGCTTTGATTTGGTTTTTCCCTCTGATGTTTCTTTTGTTTACTTTGGCTTCGAGTTACAACTTGTATTCGTTGATGATTGTTAGTCGAATCGTTTATTTTATTCCTCACCTCTTGTTCCTCAGTTTTAATCATACCGCTGTGTTGTGATACATTTTCATGGATTGAAGTTTTTGGGCTTTCGTTGAGCATTGTCTCTTGGGTTTTTTCGTATTGTTGTTGTTGGAACGTTGTATTTGGATTTGTCGTACTTTTGAGTGAGGGCATTCTACTCAGCGCATCAGCTGCAGTATTTAATTTACCTGCCTTGTACTGAATTTCGTAATCGTAATCGGATAATTTGTGACGAAAACGTGTAAGACGAGTTGTAGTGTCCTTGACATTGAACACTCCTTTTAAAGGCCTATGGTCGGAGTAAACGATGAATTTACGTCCTAGTAAATAACATCGAAAATGTTTAGTAGCCCAAACTATTGCCAGCAATTCTTTCTCTATTGTTGAATATCGGCGTTCAGCCTCATTCAAGGTTCGGCTAGCGTAGGCTACTGGCCTTTCGTCCTGCGATAGTATTGCTCCAAGTGCTTCTCCACTAGCATCTGTGGTTAACGCAAATGGTTTGGAAAAATCTGGATATACCAGAAGAGGTGGAGATGTTAAGGCTTCTTTTAGTGTTTCGAATGCCTTTTCACATGATTCATTCCACGCAAATTTACTACCCTTTCGAAGTAATTTCGTAAGAGGTAAGGCCTTTTGGGCAAAATCTTCAATAAATTTTCTATAATAATTGGCAAGACCTAAGAAACTTTGAATTTGTCGAATAGTTTTTGGACGTGGGAAATTTTTTACACAAATAATATTTTGAGGATCGGGGAGAGCGCCTTCTTTCGTACATTTGTGTCCTAAATAAATTACTTCCTTTTTGAGGAAGTGACACTTCTCGGGTTGGAGTTTAAAATTGTGGATCCTGAGTCGTTCGAAAATATCCATCAATTTTTGGTTATGGTCATCTAGGGTTTTCCCGTAAATGACCAAATCATCGATGTATATGAAACACTTTATTCCTTGTAACCCTGTCAAGGCGTGATTCCTAGCCCTTTGGAATGTAGCAGGAGCCGATTTTAATCCAAACGGCATCCTGGTAAATTCGAAATGACCAAATGGAGTGCTAAACGCTGTTTTTTCTCGATCGTTTGGCTCAACTTGAATTTGATGATAGCCGCTAGCTAAGTCCAGTGTGGTGAAGTAAGTGGAGTTTCCCAACTGGTCCAGAATCTCCTCGATTCTAGGCAGTGGAAAAGCGTCTCCAATAGTGACGTCATTCAGTTTCCTGAAATCCACCACTACTCTCCACTTCTTTTCGCCGTTTGCTCCCGCTTTCTTAGGTACTACTAAGAGAGGGGAGTTCCAGGGACTTTTACTAGGTTGGACTATTCCTTCTTCCACCATTTTATTAACTTGTTCGTTAATAACTTTGCGGTGGGTTTCGGCCAAACGATAATTCTTTAAATTTAGAGCTCCTTGGTCCTGACGTATGGGTATTTTATGTGTAAGAACGTTAGAATGTGTTAATTTATCATTGGGAAGATGAAAAAGATCATGAAATTGCGAACAAATGTTTATTATAGACTGGCGTTCTTCGTGATTTGCCTCTGGATCCATTTGTATGGATTCGATAATTTCCCGAATCCTTTTATATATAGGAGATTTAAACCGGTTAGTCTGGCTTAAATTTTCTTGACATGAAAAGATTTTGAAATTTTTTGCTTTCACAATTTTTAGGGGTATTTTATTCAAAGTTATTTGGTAGGTATTTGAGTTCAGAATGCTAACCGTAATCTTCCCATTTCGGGGCCGAACTAGAGTGTTAGCTACGTACACTCCTTCAGCGATTTCCCTAGACATACAAAGAAGATCTTTATTCCCGTTTTGGATTGGTACTTCGATCACCTTTTCCGTTCGTGGGGGTATTATTAGATTAGTTGGACAATCGTAAATCTTTTGAGAAAATTTTTGTTTTTCGGAAGGATTATAATCATTGTTCAGATTATATCTTTTGGTTGAGTTAATGTCCGTATGTGCGGTTTTGTTTTCCGCTGACGGCTTAAAAATTTGAATGTTGAGTTCCTTTTCCAAAATTTTGCACAAATTTCTAACATCATCTATATTTTTGATAGAATTCCCTGTTTGGTTAGAGGGAAAGTTAATTGTTTGTATTTGAGTGATATTTTTAGGTTTGTTTAGATTACTTGTAGATTTGGTTGATGAGTTAGCAGTGCTTTTTTATGGAACCAATTCAAATTGGTTAGGTTTTGACCATGATGCCTCCCCGAGTCGTCCTGTACGACTGGGTTGTGAAATTTTTACTATCTCTGCGTAAGATTTGGATGATTGGGCCACGACATTATGAGCACGTGGATCCGAACCTACGGTAGATAGATCACAAGTGACTATGTTTTTCCATGTGCCTGGCCTTAATAATACCTTCTGAGTCGTGATCTCAGATTTGGTTGTTTTGTTCAAGGGGTCAGTGGAATTTTCTAGCGGTTTCACTTGTAGTAATTTTGGATTTTCAGAAGTTTTGTAAATCGGTTTATGATTAACAACCTGACCATTTTCAGTATGAGCTTTCGATATTTGGGCCAAACCATTCTTTGAGCTTGGATTCGAATTTGCATTTATCTGAGTTTGAGCCGTTTTACTGTTATATCGACCTGTCCTTAGCATCACTTTCTGAGTCGCGATTTCAGATTTTGTGATTTCGTGCAAGGAGTCATCTATAAAGTCAAATTTAAACTCGTGCTCTGATTTCAGCGCTTCTATTGCTGGAAAATGGAGTCGTTTCATAATACAATCGATTCTACTTCTATTCCACAAAATATCCCTTCCTATGATACCATCGCAAGGAACCGATTCATTATCGTTGACTACGTGAAATTGACAAGTCAACGCTTCTTTATTTGGGTCTCGCATCACAGCCGTCATTTTGGCTTCACAGATGCCTATCGATCGTTCAGATGCACCGTATAAACCAGTCAGAACTACTAGTCTATTTCCGTTAATCGGAGTACCGGGTTTCAAGATCGATCGTCTAATTAGACTTACATCTGCTCCTGTATCCACCAAAAATTGAACTGGCTTTTTACAAGCGATGTCAACATCCGCGGTTATTACTGCCTCACGATAAAGTTTCTGGTATGGGATGATTATTTCATTAGTAGGCATGGGGTCGATTTTCTTTTGGGAGTTGTTCAGTTTTTTGAGAGTTTCATTGGATTTTTGGGACCTCATTGCAATAGGTTTTTTGTTTTTGAGAATGGTTTCGGAGTTTTGAGTTTTCCAGGGAGAGTTTTGAGAGTTCTTTGCAATGGGTTCATTGATGTTGGGAGTTTTATTTTGGGATTTGGATTGTTTGAGAGATACTTTAGCTTTTTCCTGTTTCGTAGCATTGGTTGCAATTTCAGGTTTACACCCCTTTTTGGCTTGGTCTGAAGATGGGTGTGGAGCTTCAAACCCTATTGGTTTCCCTGTGTCAATGGGTTGAAATTTGAGTTTCCTATATTAGTTTTCTGTTCCCATTTTTGTTTTGCCGGACACTGATTTATATTATGGGTGTCTCTATCACACCAATCACAATGTTGAAGATTTGGGGAGTTATTTCTGTTATAATTTATTTGTGCTTGATTTCGTTTTGGTGTAGATGTTTGGAAATTCGAAGTATTCGTTTGTTTCCAACACCTGTCGGTACTGTGGCCATTGGTTTGGCATTTATTACAGAAGGATTGCCTAGTTCGGCAATCTTGGTATTCGTGACCTAAACGCTTACAAAAACTGCACGTTGTAATTTTATTGTAATTTCTTTGTACATTTGTGGGAAAGTTAGTAGGTGGTGGGTTTCTAGAAAAATTTCCTTTTGGATTTTGACTTGAGTTTGGGAGAAAACTTTGATTTGAAAAACTATTATTTGGGAAATTGGAGTTATAGTGACGTTGCGTTGAATTAATATTATGTGAAATGTTAGAAAAATTTTGAGTCCAATTGCTTGCATCCGACACATTTGAAGAATGTTCGAACGAATAGTTCATTCTTCGATCTTTATAGGCTTTTAGTTCAGTTTTTTCTATTGTGTCGGCTAACACCATGAGGGTTTCCATTTTGTCGAGAGTGCTACTCATTAGGGCTTGCCGTATTGTCGGACTTAAAATTCCCACCCGATAGGTAAATCGAACTTCCTGTTCGATTTCTTTAATGAGAGCAAAACTGCCTTCGGGGTATTTAGCTAGAACTGTTTTGTGCATTTCTGTATAGATTTTTATTAATCGACATCCGAATGCTTGTACTGTCTCTCCAGGAGTTTGTGCACACCTCCTTAATTCGACATATAAATCGTCTAGGGATTTTGCAGGGGCAAAATAAGCGATCATCATATTTTTGAAATTTATGAAACTCGTGAATGTGTGTGAGCCGACTAGGCTATATGCTTCACCCCTTAATTTGGACCTTAATACTGAGAGAAACATGGGAACAACTTCGGGTGTTAGGGTGTCGTGAATCTGTTGGGCACAATCTAGGAATTGCCTCAGATCTGTCTCTAATGTGTGTGTTGTCTCTCCAGTGAAAACTGGGACCATTAGACTTACTAACTTTGAAATTTCAATTAGTGATGGCATTTTGTTTTCTATATTTACTACTTTGACTTTTTCACTAGAAATCAATTTATCGACCCGCGTTAAAAATTCTTGAATAGTTTTGGATAACCTACTATTTTGCTGTTCGGTCAGCTCTAAAGGTTCTAAAATGTTACTACTAATGGAGTTTACCGACTCCTCACTATCTAAAATCACAAAGTTGTTATTGTCCCTATCTAAAACTATCTTATCTCTAAAATTCAAAATACTTTTAAATTTTTGACTTACGGGTATGTTGTTGCTTGTTGAGGTGTTTCTTCGGAATATGCTGCCTTCCTGTTGTTCTGGTCCTTCGTTAGTTGCTGATGTTTCTGGAACTGTGTCTCTGGGTCTGTGGTTGATTCCGCTGGGTCCTGGGATGATACTGCTTTGTGGATTCCTCTTCGGTGTTTGGCTGAATAAATATTGTAGATCGTCAGCTATGGTGTAAATTTCGTCAATTTCGCGTTGTAGGTTTGGTGAAACTGGTTCAATTGGATGCCTCGGGTAGTCGTGTTGATTTGTTGTTGCGTCCTTCTTCTTTGGGGTTGATTGTAGTTGAGGAGGGATTCCGTTGTCGAATTCGTCTGAACTTACTGAAGAACTTCTTTCTTCTGGTGTCTGATACTTTGTTGTAGCTTTTCTTCTCGGATTTCGTCTTGTAATCTTGCGTAGTATGTTGGACATCTATTGTTACTTATTATTTCGCGCTGGTTACTTTCTTTTCTGTTTTTGACACACTTTTCACTTCACTTGTTTCAGGATTATTTTGATGTTAAATGTCACACAAGTTTTTTGTTGCGATGACCCGGATATCATTTGTCACTACACAACTAGTTTTTAATCACTTGTACCACTTGTCCTTATTGAACTGTGGCCTCGTTAAACAAGCGATCCTACCGACTGCGCCATAAATGTGACACTCACTATTAAACTGTTCCTGAAACTGCGATTGAAAACGCTCAATTTGTTTTTTATCTTGGTTTTATTTATTGTTAGCTTTGTTAACTCTTCACAAACTTTTTAGAATTAGATGTTTTACAATTTTTTGATCACAATGTTTTTGTTCTTTTCATTAATTTCACTAAATTCACTATTACAAAGTGATTTATTACAAAGTTATTAAATTTATAATTTTTGATTACAATGGTTTCGTTCTTAAACATGTTCAACACAAACAAAACTTTAAAATTATTATTCTTAAGACAATATTCTAAAAATTCTTAGGGAAAACTCACTTCAAAGTTAAAAAAAAACTCACTTCAAAACTCTATAAAACTCTCTAAAACAAACTCTTTTTTACAAACTCTTCAAAAACAAAATCTCTAAAACAAAACTCTTTTTAAAAACTCAATAATAACTCTTCTTAAAAACTCAATAATAACTCTTCTTAAAAACTCAATAATAACTCTCTCTTCCCAAAAACGCTTTTTAAAATAAAAAACTCAAAGAACTCCCCGAGTCAGGCCTTAACACCTTCTTTTATAGGCGTCTTGACCTGCTCAATTCACTGATGGTGGGAAATTTAGTCACGTTGCCCAGAACAGGTGCATGAAACATTTGCCCTAATTCTGGGTGACGGAAATAAGAGTTGCATCGTCATGAAAAGTGTTAATTCGCGTATTTCACTCTTGTTGTGAAATACGATCGAAACATTTGTAATGAAATGTGATCGCGCTTGTCGCGTGCTTCGTTTTTGCTGATTGATATTTTTTATGGTTTTAATGTTGGAATTATGGCGGAAGCGTTGACCGACGGTATTTGGGTGAATTGAAGAGTTTTGATGATTTCGCATAATGCCTTTAAGAATGGCATATGAAAGATACAATTTTGCCTAGGGTTTATGCAGTTGTTTATGCAGGTATATGGCGGGTGCGTTGACCGACGTTATTTAGGTGAATTGAAGAGAGATGATTTTGCATAATGCGTTTAAGAATTGTATATAAAAAATGTATTGGTCAGATAGGAAGTATACGATTTTGTATAGGGTTTGGGCAGGGGCATTGACCGGGCTGCATATGAAATTGATAAGAATTGCTTATGGTGTTTGAAGGATGGGTCAATGTTCGTGATTAATACTTTGTACCTGTTGTTTTAGGTAAAGTGAGGTATTGCATTCAGCAAAAGTTGAAATGCAATTCATGATTTTCATGGGTCAATGTTCTAAGTTGGGACTTTGGCTTAAGAAAGGTGATGTATTGCATCAGATTTGGAAAAGGTTGAAATGCAATTCATCACAAGACCATCAGTTGGCTTTAAACGGGGTAATTTTTAAAAAATTGTTCGGGACGGGTTTTTTTTTATTTTACGACAAAATCATAACGGTCAAGCGACAATTAATCCAATCATTAGTTTCCAGTTCAACGTGCGAATTGCCCCAGTTCTGTGGTGTGTAATGCTAACTAGACCATCAGTTGGCTTTAAACGGGGTAATTTTTAAAAAATTGTTCGGGACGGGTTTTTTTATACCCGTATGGTGAAACCAAAGGGTATATTAACTTTGCCTTACCGTTTGTAACGCCAAGATCTCGTCATCGCACACAAAAATGAATTACACCAGTGTGTTTAGAATGATGAAAAAAGTTGAATTTAGCATGTCCGTCCGTCCGTCTGTCTGTCTGTCTGTCCGTCTGTCTGTCTGTCCGTCTGTGGCGCGGATTGCGGGCGCACGGATTGAGCTAGAGACTTGAAATTTTGCGCAGATTCGTTTTTCGTAAAATGTGAGGCTAAGTTCGTTAGTGGGCAAAAATGGACCATTAGGGGGGTACCCCCCATACGAACGAAAACTTTTTTTCTGAATATCTCAAAAACGGTGAATTTTATCAAAAAAGTCCAAGAACAAAAGTTATTTAGGATATGATTCTACATAAAACTCCCATACATCAAAATCCGATTGGAATAAATTTTAAAAAATCTTATTGGAAAGTTTGACTTCAAAGGGGAATTTTGGTAGAACTGTTCGAATTTTGATACGAATATCACCATACGGGTCTCCAATGATTGCCAGATTGGCAATTATAGCTTTTGTTATGTTTTTATTTTACGACAAAATCATAACGGTCAAGCGACAATTAATCCAATCATTAGTTTCCAGTTCAACGTGCGAATTACCCCAGTTCTGGGGTGTGTAATGCTAACTAGACCATCACTTGGCTTTAAACGGGGTAATTTTTAAAAAATTGTTCGGGACGGGTTTTTTTTTATACCCTTATGGTGAAACCAAAGGGTATATTAACTTTGCCTTACCGTTTGTAACGCCACGATCCCGTCATCACACACAAAAATGAATTACACCAGTGTGTTTAGAATGATGAAAAAAGTTGAATTTAGCATGTCCGTCCGTCTGTCTGTCCGTCTGTCCGTCTGTCTGTCTGTGGCGCGGATTGCGGGAGCACGGATTGAGCTACAGACTTTAAATTTGGCACAGGTTCGTTTTTTGTAAAATGCGAGGCTAAGTTCGTTAATGGGCAAAAATGAACCATAAGGGGGGGTACCCCCCATAGGAACGAAAATGTTTTTCGCGAATATCTCAAAAACTGTGCATCCTATCAAAAAAGTGCAAGAACAAAAGTTATTTAGAATATGATTCTACATAAAACTCTAATACATCAAAATCCGATTGGAACAAGTTTTAAAAAAATCTTATTGGAAAATTTGAATTCAAATGAAATTTTGATACGCCGTTCAATTAAATCACCATACGGGTTTTCAATAATTGCCAGATTGGCAATTATAGCTTTTGTTATGTTTTTGGAATGTACTCTTCAATACATTTCATTTGAGGTAGCACACACCCCCCAGAAGAAAGTTTCACACAAAGTTTGGTGACCTCTGGAGAGGGCAAGGGGGGCGAGCGACGGCTAAAAATACCCATTTCTGGTAGGGGCTACTTCCCCCTCCCCTCTATACAGGAAAAATTTGTAGCGTCATTGGCGCTAAACTGAACTCTTTCCCAAACGCCAAATATTTGTTTATTTGCTATTGCGTGGTTTTCGTGCAAGAGCAAAGAAAATATTTCAGCAAATATTCGCTACGAGCTCTTGCATCGCAGAAAGGACTACATCACACCACAGAATAACAGAAGGGAATCGAGGAACAAAAATTTTTGATGTGCGAAGAACTTTCCGAGCCTTATGTAGCTATCTCATTTCCCTTGTAAGCACACGAATTGCTTTATATGTGTGCCCAGAAATGGCGGATGAAATTCCAGGGGGTTGCCAGAATTAAACTATTGGATGTGTTGGTGCACATAATTTTATTCCGCTAAAATCACAAAATGGAAATTCGCGGAAATTTAATTTAATTCATATCCTTAATAACAGTCAGTATGTATGAATTAATTACATTAATTTTTTTAAAGAAGCGTTAATGCTCGTCGCTCAGATTTTAGTGAAAACTTTTTTTTATTAACACGTTGACGGACAGTAGAAACAAGTGAAATTCGAACAAGTGAAATTCGACAGTAGAAACAAGTGAAATTCGAAAATTGACACTAGGCTTCTACTTGTACGCTGGTAAATGCACATTTGTGCTGCTACAGCCGCAGTGTCTAAAAACGACCGTTTCGTATTGGACGGCTATTGCCGTCATGTCACATAGTGAACTTGAACTTGACGGCTATAGCCGCAACTGTCCGTCAACGTGTTAAAAAGTTAATGTAATCGACATTACTCCAATACCCTATTCTGAGACTAAGCTTTTAGATCCGACAAATAATTCGTTGAGAACTTAAAACCCTTACAAATCCAAAAGATGAAATTCAAAGTTCAGAAATTTATTGAAATTCAAATCTACGCGCCTTTTGCAGTTTTTGAATCACGAAACCTTGAATCAGGTAATACCAAGGTTTGACGTTTGTCAAACCGAACAAAAAAACAAATCGAGATAAATGTCGGAAACGTTTTGAATTTATGCCGATTTATTGTGTAAAATCGTGGATGTTGTGACGTGTTTATCGTTATGTGATACGCGGAGAAGCGGCGGACAACGTAATTCTTTTAAAAAAATTTGATTTCCTCGGAATTACGAGAAAATTTTAGTGTTTCCTAAATTTTCCCCCTTTTTTGTGTCTAATCGAAAAAGTTTACCTTTCTGGTGCTTTCGGTACCATAAAAAACGTTCTTTCGGGATTTTTGAAGCTGTCCGCGGAACATTGCTTGACGAGGCATTTTAAAAATTCCAATTTTGGCATAATAAATAGTTCTTCCAACCTTTCTCGGAAAAATTGAACTAAAAATGTAAACAAAACGACGTCGTTTTGTTTACAAGTGATATGCGTTTGTGTGCAAAGAAGAAAAAATGCAAACAGGGTTGCAATGGAAATCGTTTTTGGTTGATTTTCAATTTTGGCAGAAAATGAGTTTCTTGGAATGGATGAAACCAAAACTCGATCGAATTGTCATTTTATCGATCCCGCATTGCGTTTTATGTTCTAAAAAGTGTTTTGTGTGAGGAGAAGTTAGATTTTTTCGATTGCTGGAATAATGAAAAAAATTCCGTATCAAACCCTGCAAAACAAATTTCGCATGTTATATTTTTTATCTCTTTTGCGTGTTCGGTTTGAATATGAAGGCAAGAAAAGGAATTCCGAAAAATTCGAAAATTTAAAGCGAGTTGAAGATATTTTTTTCTATCGCCGATTCTTCTCTCTACCATGCGACATTGAAATTCTCGATTGTTTCCCTTCTGTTATTCTGTGATCACACCACAGAACGCAAAAGAGATAAAAAATATAACATGCGAAATTTGTTTTGCAGGGTTTGATACGGAATTTTTTTCATTATTCCAGCAATCGAAAAAATCTAACTTCTCCTCACACAAAACACTTTTTAGAACATAAAACGCAATGCGGGATCGATAAAATGACAATTCGATCGAGTTTTGGTTTCATCCATTCCAAGAAACTCATTTTCTGCCAAAATTGAAAATCAACCAAAAACGATTTCCATTGCAACCCTGTTTGCATTTTTTCTTCTTTGCACACAAACGCATATCACTTGTAAACAAAACGACGTCGTTTTGTTTACATTTTTAGTTCAATTTTTCCGAGAAAGGTTGGAAGAACTATTTATTATGCCAAAATTGGAATTTTTAAAATGCCTCGTCAAGCAATGTTCCGCGGACAGCTTCAAAAATCCCGAAAGAACGTTTTTTATGGTACCGAAAGCACCAGAAAGGTAAACTTTTTCGATTAGACACAAAAAAGGAGGAAAATTTAGGAAACACTAAAATTTTCTCGTAATTCCGAGGAAATCAAATTTTTTTAAAAGAATTACGTTGTCCGCCGCTTCTCCGCGTATCACATAACGATAAACACGTCACAACATCCACGATTTTACACAATAAATCGGCATAAATTCAAAACGTTTCCGACATTTATCTCGATTTGTTTTTTTGTTCGGTTTGACAAACGTCAAACCTTGGTATTACCTGATTCAAGGTTTCGTGATTCAAAAACTGCAAAAGGCGCGTAGATTTGAATTTCAATAAATTTCTGAACTTTGAATTTCATCTTTTGGATTTGTAAGGGTTTTAAGTTCTCAACGAATTATTTGTCGGATCTAAAAGCTTAGTCTCAGAATAGGGTATTGGAGTAATGTCGATTACATTAACTTTTTAATAAAAAAAAGTTTTCACTAAAATCTGAGCGACGAGCATTAACGCTTCTTTAAAAAAATCAACGTAATTAATTCATACATACTGACTGTTATTAAGGATATGAATTAAATTAAATTTCCGCGAATTTCCATTTTGTGATTTTAGTGGAATAAAATTATGTGCACCAACACATCCAATAGTTTAATTCTGGCAACCCCCTGGAATTTCATCCGCCATTTCTGGGCACACATATAAAGCAATTCGTGTGCTTACAAGGGAAATGAGATAGCTACAAGATAAATATTTGGTTTATCCCAAATATAAAAAAAACAATTTTTATTTTATTTGATTCACTTTATTATAATCACTAAATTACAATCCAGTCGTTCTGACTCTAACTTTTAAACTAAACTAAGAATTCTTATGATAACTTATTTTACCTGTTCAACGGTCATCTGATCAATGCTGACGGTAGTTGGCATGTGTTGAGGACCAAACTACAAAAGCATTACTTTGTGGAACACTAGTTGAGAAACGTCAAACGTTGGACGTTTTTGCACTTTATTTGCGTTTAACACTTTAATCCGATTTCAAAATCACACGAGGGTATTACTTTAATGCCCTTCTTTCACAAAAACCACTTTTAAAACGCGTACACTTTTTCTAAGTACAACTTTTGAAAACCCGATTTCACTTTTCGCCCGATTTAATCAATATTTTTTTCCTAAGATTCCAGTGAAACCTTTTAAGGCATGATTATTAATAAAAAAAAACCCAGTGAAATCTTATTAAGGCATGACATGTTATGTGTGTGTCTGGCATGCAATTTTGATTTTATAAGCGGGTAATTTTGAAACATTTGTATGAAATAATAAAATTTGCTATTAGAAATATTAATAAAATTTGCTATAAGATTTCCGAAATCAAGAATTTGTATTATTGGAAAAAAAATTTATTATTGGAAAAAATTTATATGGTAAATGGTTGTCTTTTTAACCTTCTTCCGTCCCTCGGGTCTAATTTGACCCAAACAGAAATTAGTTTGCTTGTACCTTTAAAAATATTTATATTACGAACCTGAAATTTTTTGACTTTGCCTTATTTATTGTAAACTAGCAGTATGCAAAAATTTGGCAACTTCCGATTACCCGTTACACTGCTACAAAAATAGTCACACTAAAGACCTTCGGGTCTAAAATGACCCAAGGCAGTTATTCGTATAAGAAATGTTTAATTTAGTCATATTATATTATATTAGTTAGTGTTTGTAAACTATATCTAGAATACGGATCTAAAATCTTTGACCGAACGGGGTGATTTCTCGGGTATAAGAAACCGATTTTGTTGGATGTCAATTGGGAAAAACTCAACTGCCATATTTCTCAATTTTTGTATGAAGTTTTTTGACCGCTATTTTCGGGGAGAGTTCATTAGAACAATATATAAGTCTTTTGGGTTATACATATGTTGTTGTATGTTGTAAAAATTTCAAAAAACATAAAAAAACTCGTTTTTTGATTTTTGTATACACTAAACCTTTATGGGTCAAAATAGACCCGAGGAACTTTAGTGTGATTTTTTTTGAGGGACGGATGAAGGTTAAAAGCTTTTATTTAGCTTGCCTTCGTGTTTGTTTGTTTGTCTGTCAGGTCAAATCTTGCAACCCAATTTTGACCCACTTCCACTTGTCCGATTGACTTGAAATTTTGCACACTTATATAAGTCCGATGACAATACAATATTTTCACTACTTCGTCCTTGTACGGATAACGGAAGGTCCTGTAAGGATAACGTGATTATCCTTTTCTCCAAATTTTCCGGAAAAAAATCTATTCTGGGGGTTTTTGGGGTCGCTGAATCCGAATCTGTCATTAAAAAGTCAGTAAGGATAACGAAAGGTCCTGTAAGGATAACGTGATTATCCTTTTCTCCAAATTTTCCGGGAAAAAATCTATTCTGGGGGTTTTTGAGGTCGCTGAATCCGAATCTGTCATTAAAAAAATCTGTAAGGATAACGGAAGGTCCTGTAAGGATAACGTGATTATCCTTTTCTCCAAATTTTCCGGAAAAAAATCTATTCTGGGAGTTTTTGGGGTCGCTAAATCCGAATCTGCCATTAAAAAGTCTGTAAGGATAACGGAAGGTTCTGTAAGGATAACATGATTATCCCTTTCTCCAAATTTTCCGGAAAAAAATCTATTCTGGGGGTTTTTGAGGTCGCTGAATACGATTCTCAAGTTAAAAAGCCTGTAAGGACATCTCAAATGTAAGGATATATATTCGAAGACTAAAAGGAAAAAAAAAAAAATTAAAAAAAAAAATTTTAAAAAAGCTTTTATTAAAAAAGAATGCACTAAAAAGAAAAAAATAATTTTCTGGATGCTGTGTATCACAAATATAAAAGCTTTTAAAAAGCGAGATAAAGCATAAAACAACAATAAATATTTATCTCGCTTTTTAAAAGCTTTTATATTTGTGATACACAGCGTCCAGAAAATTATTTTTTTCTGTTTAGTGCATTCTTTTTTAATAAAAGCTTTTTTTAAAAAAAAAAATTTTAATTTTTTTTCTTCTAATTTTTACACGAAAAAAAATTTGGTAACAGATTTTGCAGAAAACTAGAAAGAGACAAATATATTATTTTTCAGTGGGAAAGACAGAATGCGGACACGGTACTTTTCTAGGAAAACTAGCATAGGGATTTGAATCTTATTTCCTGACCATAACCATGAAATTTTCAAACAATGTGTAGAAATTATTTTTTGTTCGAATCTCACATTTCAGTCAAAAGCATATTAAATTGAACAACTTTAAAAAAATACGAGTGTTAAATTCGTTTGGTACTCATAAAATTTCAACAACTCTACGCTATATTAGGCAACAATTGATATTTTTCGTCAAACAGAGATCCAAAAGTCGCTGCCCGTTTTGTGCAGCTCCATCTGGATGAGATCAAGGAGTATTATGACTCATGGGGCATTGCAATTAATAGTAATAAGTCAAAGCTAATTCACTTTAGAAACGCGTCTGGAAGGGGTCCATCGGGTACTGCCAAAATATGTTCTAACCTCTCTATCTCTCTGGGTGGTCGAGAACTTCGGCCCAAGGATAAGATTAGATATCTGGGTGTCAATTTTAATAAGCTCTTAAAGTTCAATGACCATGTTAAGGAATCCCTAAGAAAAGCAAATAAAGCTTATATGTCTATCGCCTCGTTAATGCACCCGAAAAGCATGCTTTCTCCAATGACAAGGATGCTCTTATATAAGCAGTTGATAAAACCGATTCTTATTTACTGTTATCGGATTTCAAGCTGTATCAGATAGACTATGCACTCTACGCATGCGAGGTAAGTAATACACATATTCATAGACTTTAAAACCTCCTATGATAGCCTAGTCAGGGTAGAACTTTATAAAGTCATGAGAGATCTCGGTATCCCAAATAAATTGATAAGACTGTGTAAGGATCTCTGTCTCTGGTGAGAGACATTAGTAGCGCCATTAGTAAAGAGAGAGTGAGATGTCATTACTTTCATAAATTATAAAGGAGCAAAAAAAATCCATATCGCACAAAAAAACATTTAAAATGTTAAAATTTTGTGTTGAGAACTGAGCGATGGGGTCTTTTGGTTATATTCAAAATACTTTAATAAAAAAGAGCCATATCCAGCCATAAGGGTCAGTTGATGACAGTCACTGAGACATGATTGATCTTATCAATTGCCGTGTGCCTGACGATTAGACTTGCGCGACTAAAAATATGAGTTTTGTGTACTTAACATTTGTTTCATAAATTTGTACAAAGATTACCGAATCAAAACTCATTTCACGATTCCTTGACCCAAAAACAACTGTTAGTTGAAATGTTCATCTATATACTAGAGACCTTATTACGCTTTCTGAGGGGTACGATTCCGGGTGCTAGGTTTGGCTAGGAACTTTAAATTTGACAAAGAGCTTTTCTCAAAAAATGAAAACTAAGTTCGTTGATGAGCAAAATTAATCCAACCCTTCCAGAAACTCTCGTTCAAATGAAAATATTTTTGAGATTCTCTGGAAAACGGTGAGTAAGGTCAAAAAATTATAAATGCTAGAAAAACTCTTACACAACTCTTCCATCCAACTTAATTAGATTTGACCACTCCTTATCACGCCTATAAATCTGCCTTTTTTTATGGCGATTGCCTAAAGGCCACATTTTAGGATGCAATCAAGCATTTTTAATTTGACCGCAATTCGAAATGAATACCTCTTAATATTTCTTAAATTTGTCACATAAAAATTGTCCAAGGATGCGTAAGCATCTAAGGAGAAACTAGACTTTTTGAGAATAAATACTCTGTTAAATAAAAAGCTTAAAATTTCCTGTACATATAATCGTGAGTGTACTGTACAATACTTTTGATACTACGTACTTCATATAAGAAACCAAAAAGTCTGTAGAGTGGATTGTTGAAAGCTTTGAGGCTCGTAAATGTACAAATTTATAAAACGAATGTTAAGTACACAAAACTCATATTTTTAGTCGCGGAAGTCTAATCGTCAGGCACACGGCAATTGATAAGATCAATCATGTCTCAGTGACTGTCATCAACTGACCCTTATGGCTGGATATGGCTCTTTTTTATTAAAGTATTTTGAATATAACCAAAAGACCCCATCGCTCAGTTCTCAACACAAAATTTTAACATTTTAAATGTTTTTTTGTGCGATCTATTTGTTTCGACTAATGCAACGTTTGCGTCTTTTGAATTCGCGTTTTCCAAAGTCTGGGAATATTTTAAGGAATGCTACGTTTGCGTCTTTTTCAGATAAGGTTTTGTGGGAAAATTTTATATGGGTGAATTATGGGAAAATTGGGTTAAGGGATTTTGATAAGTTACTGTCTGGCGGAAGCGGGTATGTAACCTCTTCCCCCTTTAGATCAAAATTCTCCTGAATTTTCTTCCGTTTGAAAATGCCAAAATCAGGATTTCCTATTGAAATTTTTAATTTGTTGTTTCTTTTCTTTATTTTTGAAGTGAAAACTTCTTTAGCGGCGTTGTGAGTGATTTCAAACTCGATGAAACGACAGTAAAAAGAGATAGGATATTTTAGCCTACGAGAAAATGAGATAGAATACAGATGGGTGCCAGTCAATTTATCGTAAACAAGATTGATGGGAAGCGGGAAGGGGTAGGGGAAGAGGGCGGGGTACGGGAAGGGAAAGGGGAGAAGGGAGAAGTGTTAGGAGGGAGGAAGTGGAGAGAGGAGGCGATAAATTATGTTTCGTCATAAATTGCAATATATACATATCTACTCGTATATAAATAAAAATGGATGTTTTATTGTTTGTCTGCCTGCCTGAGATTACAAAACTCAAAAACTACTGGACCGATTTTTATGCGGTTTTTTGCAAAATAATCTGTGTTGCCAGGAGCAGGTTTTTAGCTATGTAGATTTTCAAAATTCGAAACGGAAGGTCCTGTAAGGATAATGAAAATATCCTTTTTCCCATTTTTCCCCGGAAAAATTTGCATTTTAGAGTTTTTGGGGTCGCTGATCACGAATCCGGTATTAGATTTTCAAAATTCGAAACGGAAGGTCCTGTAAGGATAATGAAAATATCCTTTTTCCCATTTTTCCCCGGAAAAATTTGCACTATAGGGTTTTTGGGGTCACTGATCATGAATCCGATATTAGATTTTCAAAATTCCAAACGGAAGGTCCTGTAAGGATAATGAAAATATCCTTTTTCCCATTTTTCCCCGGAAAAATTTGCACTATAGGGTTTTTGGGGTCACTGATCACGAATCCGATATTAGATTTTCAAAATTCGAAACGGAAGGTCCTGTAAGGATAATGAAAATATCCTTTTTCCCATTTTTCTCCGGAAAAATTGGCACTACGGGGTTTTTGGGGTCGCTGATCACGAATCCGGTATTAGATTTTCAATAAAAATATAATATTACTTTTGAACCTGGTACCAATATTATAATAAATAAACGCTATAACTATCCCACCCCTGATACCGCATTCGTCTCATTCTCTCGCTGTTTAGTTTTCCTAAGGTTTCACTTCTACCGCGTGTGCACTGCACACACATGTTTTTTTTATAATAATTATTGTAATGCAAATTATCGCCAGGATGACTGTTGAACTAATTACATAATTGACATTCTTATGCCATTTTAATATCTTAAGATGTTTTAAATTCTCAATGTTATTAATTTTTATCTCTTCAAAATTAGGTAATTTCGTAAAATTATATTTTTCATTTTCGTAATATAGAAATCTTTCTTTAAATTGTATGTTCTTATTGCTAAATGTTTCGTTTAATATTCTAATCGTACAATTATTGATTACTATTAAAAAATTCCCGTTTAATTTAATTTTCCTGTCGTCACAATTATTAATTAGTTCTTCGTTATTCATATTTTTGCAAATTATTGTGCTTTCGTCTATAATTTTAATTTCTGTTCTATTATTTTCATTTAGTTTACAATTTTTGTTAGAAATGCAATTTTCGCTTGTTTTAAGATCTTTCAAATATTGAATGTTGTTTGTGAATTTGTATCTAGTATTGTTAGTTTCGATTACATATTCATCATCCATTATTATTTCCATCTTGTCTTTATTTGGTATAGCTGTAATTAATTTTAAATCTACTCTTTGATAAGTACTTGGGATTTTTATTATTAAAAGCTTTTATTTAGCTTGCCTTCGTGTTTGTCTGTCTGTTTGTCTGTTTGTCTGTCAGATCAAATCTTGCAACCCAATTTTGACCCACTTCCACTTGTCCGATTGACTTGAAATTTTGCACACTTATATAAGTCCGATGACAATACAATATTTTTACTACTTCGTCCTTGTAAGGATAACGGAAGGTCCTGTAAGGATAACGTGATTATCCTTTTCTCCAAATTTTCCGGAAAAAAATCTATCCTGGGGGTTTTTGGGGTCGCTGAATCCGAATCTGTCATTAAAAAATCAGTAAGGATAACGGAAGGTCCTGTAAGGATAACGTGATTATCCTTTTCTCCAAATTTTCCGGAAAAAAATCTATTCTGGGGGTTTTTGGGGTCGCTGAATCCGAATCTGTCATTAAAAAGTCTGTAAGGATAACGGAATGTCCTGTAAGGATAACGTGATTATCCTTTTCTCCAAATTTTCCGGAAAAAATCTATTCTGGGGGTTTTTGAGGTCACTGAATCCGAATCTGTCATTAAAAAGTCTGTAAGGATAACGGAAGGTCCTGTAAGGATAACGTGATTATCCTTTTCTCCAAATTTTCCGGAAAAAAATCTATTCTGGGGGTTTTTGAGGTCGCTAAATCCGAATCTGCCATTAAAAAGTCTGTAAGGATAACGGAATGTCCTGTAAGGATAACGTGATTATCCTTTTCTCCAAATTTTCCGGAAAAAAATATATTCTGGGGGTTTTTGAGGTCACTGAATCCGAATCTGTCATTAAAAAGTCTGTAAGGATAACGGAAGGTCGAGTAAGGATAACGTGATTATCCTTTTCTCCAAATTTTCCGGGAAAAAATCTATTCTGGGGGTTTTTGAGGTCGCTGAATCCGAATCTGTCATTAAAAAAATCTGTAAGGATAACGGAAGGTCCTGTAAGGATAACGTGATTATCCTTTTCTCCAAATTTTCCGGAAAAAAATCTATTCTGGGAGTTTTTGGGGTCGCTAAATCCGAATCTGCCATTAAAAAGTCTGTAAGGATAACGGAAGGTTCTGTAAGGATAACATGATTATCCCTTTCTCCAAATTTTCCGGAAAAAAATCTATTCTGGGGGTTTTTGAGGTCGCTGAATACGATTCTCAAGTTAAAAAGCCTGTAAGGACATCTCAAATGTAAGGATATATATTCGAAGACTAAAAGGAACAAAAAAAAAAAAATTAAAAAAAAAAATTTTAAAAAAGCTTTTATTAAAAAAGAATGCACTAAAAAGAAAAAAATAATTTTCTGGATGCTGTGTATCACAAATATAAAAGCTTTTAAAAAGCGAGATAAAGCATAAAACAACAATAAAAATTTATCTCGCTTTTTAAAAGCTTTTATATTTGTGATACACAGCGTCCAGAAAATTATTTTTTTCTGTTTAGTGCATTCTTTTTTAATAAAAGCTTTTTTTAAAAAAAAAATTTTTAATTTTTTTTCTTCTAATTTTTACACGAAAAAAAATTTGGTAACAGATTTTGCAGAAAACTAGAAAGAGACAAATATATTATTTTTCAGTGGGAAAGACAGAATGCGGACACGGTACTTTTCTAGGAAAACTAGCATAGGGATTTGAATCTTATTTCCTGACCATAACCATGAAATTTTCAAACAATGTGTAGAAATTATTTTTTGTTCGAATCTCACATTTCAGTCAAAAGCATATTAAATTGAACAACTTTAAAAAAATACGAGTGTTAAATTCGTTTGGTACTCATAAAATTTCAACAACTCTACGCTATATTAGGCAACAATTGATATTTTTCGTCAAACAGAGATCCAAAAGTCGCTGCCCGTTTTGTGCAGCTCCATCTGGATGAGATCAAGGAGTATTATGACTCATGGGGCATTGCAATTAATAGTAATAAGTCAAAGCTAATTCACTTTAGAAACGCGTCTGGAAGGGGTCCATCGGGTACTGCCAAAATATGTTCTAACCTCTCTATCTCTCTGGGTGGTCGAGAACTTCGGCCCAAGGATAAGATTAGATATCTGGGTGTCAATTTTAATAAGCTCTTAAAGTTCAATGACCATGTTAAGGAATCCCTAAGAAAAGCAAATAAAGCTTATATGTCTATCGCCTCGTTAATGCACCCGAAAAGCATGCTTTCTCCAATGACAAGGATGCTCTTATATAAGCAGTTGATAAAACCGATTCTTATTTACTGTTATCGGATTTCAAGCTGTATCAGATAGACTATGCACTCTACGCATGCGAGGTAAGTAATACACATATTCATAGACTTTAAAACCTCCTATGATAGCCTAGTCAGGGTAGAACTTTATAAAGTCATGAGAGATCTCGGTATCCCAAATAAATTGATAAGACTGTGTAAGGATCTCTGTCTCTGGTGAGAGACATTAGTAGCGCCATTAGTAAAGAGAGAGTGAGATGTCATTACTTTCATAAATTATAAAGGAGCAAAAAAAATCCATATCGCACAAAAAAACATTTAAAATGTTAAAATTTTGTGTTGAGAACTGAGCGATGGGGTCTTTTGGTTATATTCAAAATACTTTAATAAAAAAGAGCCATATCCAGCCATAAGGGTCAGTTGATGACAGTCACTGAGACATGATTGATCTTATCAATTGCCGTGTGCCTGACGATTAGACTTGCGCGACTAAAAATATGAGTTTTGTGTACTTAACATTTGTTTCATAAATTTGTACAAAGATTACCGAATCAAAACTCATTTCACGATTCCTTGACCCAAAAACAACTGTTAGTTGAAATGTTCATCTATATACTAGAGACCTTATTACGCTTTCTGAGGGGTACGATTCCGGGTGCTAGGTTTGGCTAGGAACTTTAAATTTGACAAAGAGCTTTTCTCAAAAAATGAAAACTAAGTTCGTTGATGAGCAAAATTAATCCAACCCTTCCAGAAACTCTCGTTCAAATGAAAATATTTTTGAGATTCTCTGGAAAACGGTGAGTAAGGTCAAAAAATTATAAATGCTAGAAAAACTCTTACACAACTCTTCCATCCAACTTAATTAGATTTGACCACTCCTTATCACGCCTATAAATCTGCCTTTTTTTATGGCGATTGCCTAAAGGCCACATTTTAGGATGCAATCAAGCATTTTTAATTTGACCGCAATTCGAAATGAATACCTCTTAATATTTCTTAAATTTGTCACATAAAAATTGTCCAAGGATGCGTAAGCATCTAAGGAGAAACTAGACTTTTTGAGAATAAATACTCTGTTAAATAAAAAGCTTAAAATTTCCTGTACATATAATCGTGAGTGTACTGTACAATACTTTTGATACTACGTACTTCATATAAGAAACCAAAAAGTCTGTAGAGTGGATTGTTGAAAGCTTTGAGGCTCGTAAATGTACAAATTTATAAAACGAATGTTAAGTACACAAAACTCATATTTTTAGTCGCGGAAGTCTAATCGTCAGGCACACGGCAATTGATAAGATCAATCATGTCTCAGTGACTGTCATCAACTGACCCTTATGGCTGGATATGGCTCTTTTTTATTAAAGTATTTTGAATATAACCAAAAGACCCCATCGCTCAGTTCTCAACACAAAATTTTAACATTTTAAATGTTTTTTTGTGCGATCTATTTGTTTCGACTAATGCAACGTTTGCGTCTTTTGAATTCGCGTTTTCCAAAGTCTGGGAATATTTTAAGGAATGCTACGTTTGCGTCTTTTTCAGATAAGGTTTTGTGGGAAAATTTTATATGGGTGAATTATGGGAAAATTGGGTTAAGGGATTTTGATAAGTTACTGTCTGGCGGAAGCGGGTATGTAACCTCTTCCCCCTTTAGATCAAAATTCTCCTGAATTTTCTTCCGTTTGAAAATGCCAAAATCAGGATTTCCTATTGAAATTTTTAATTTGTTGTTTCTTTTCTTTATTTTTGAAGTGAAAACTTCTTTAGCGGCGTTGTGAGTGATTTCAAACTCGATGAAACGACAGTAAAAAGAGATAGGATATTTTAGCCTACGAGAAAATGAGATAGAATACAGATGGGTGCCAGTCAATTTATCGTAAACAAGATTGATGGGAAGCGGGAAGGGGTAGGGGAAGAGGGCGGGGTACGGGAAGGGAAAGGGGAGAAGGGAGAAGTGTTAGGAGGGAGGAAGTGGAGAGAGGAGGCGATAAATTATGTTTCGTCATAAATTGCAATATATACATATCTACTCGTATATAAATAAAAATGGATGTTTTATTGTTTGTCTGCCTGCCTGAGATTACAAAACTCAAAAACTACTGGACCGATTTTTATGCGGTTTTTTGCAAAATAATCTGTGTTGCCAGGAGCAGGTTTTTAGCTATGTAGATTTTCAAAATTCGAAACGGAAGGTCCTGTAAGGATAATGAAAATATCCTTTTTCCCATTTTTCCCCGGAAAAATTTGCATTTTAGAGTTTTTGGGGTCGCTGATCACGAATCCGGTATTAGATTTTCAAAATTCGAAACGGAAGGTCCTGTAAGGATAATGAAAATATCCTTTTTCCCATTTTTCCCCGGAAAAATTTGCACTATAGGGTTTTTGGGGTCACTGATCATGAATCCGATATTAGATTTTCAAAATTCCAAACGGAAGGTCCTGTAAGGATAATGAAAATATCCTTTTTCCCATTTTTCCCCGGAAAAATTTGCACTATAGGGTTTTTGGGGTCACTGATCACGAATCCGATATTAGATTTTCAAAATTCGAAACGGAAGGTCCTGTAAGGATAATGAAAATATCCTTTTTCCCATTTTTCTCCGGAAAAATTGGCACTACGGGGTTTTTGGGGTCGCTGATCACGAATCCGGTATTAGATTTTCAATAAAAATATAATATTACTTTTGAACCTGGTACCAATATTATAATAAATAAACGCTATAACTATCCCACCCCTGATACCGCATTCGTCTCATTCTCTCGCTGTTTAGTTTTCCTAAGGTTTCACTTCTACCGCGTGTGCACTGCACACACATGTTTTTTTTATAATAATTATTGTAATGCAAATTATCGCCAGGATGACTGTTGAACTAATTACATAATTGACATTCTTATGCCATTTTAATATCTTAAGATGTTTTAAATTCTCAATGTTATTAATTTTTATCTCTTCAAAATTAGGTAATTTCGTAAAATTATATTTTTCATTTTCGTAATATAGAAATCTTTCTTTAAATTGTATGTTCTTATTGCTAAATGTTTCGTTTAATATTCTAATCGTACAATTATTGATTACTATTAAAAAATTCCCGTTTAATTTAATTTTCCTGTCGTCACAATTATTAATTAGTTCTTCGTTATTCATATTTTTGCAAATTATTGTGCTTTCGTCTATAATTTTAATTTCTGTTCTATTATTTTCATTTAGTTTACAATTTTTGTTAGAAATGCAATTTTCGCTTGTTTTAAGATCTTTCAAATATTGAATGTTGTTTGTGAATTTGTATCTAGTATTGTTAGTTTCGATTACATATTCATCATCCATTATTATTTCCATCTTGTCTTTATTTGGTATAGCTGTAATTAATTTTAAATCTACTCTTTGATAAGTACTTGGGATTTTTATTATTAAAAGCTTTTATTTAGCTTGCCTTCGTGTTTGTCTGTCTGTTTGTCTGTTTGTCTGTCAGATCAAATCTTGCAACCCAATTTTGACCCACTTCCACTTGTCCGATTGACTTGAAATTTTGCACACTTATATAAGTCCGATGACAATACAATATTTTTACTACTTCGTCCTTGTAAGGATAACGGAAGGTCCTGTAAGGATAACGTGATTATCCTTTTCTCCAAATTTTCCGGAAAAAAATCTATCCTGGGGGTTTTTGGGGTCGCTGAATCCGAATCTGTCATTAAAAAATCAGTAAGGATAACGGAAGGTCCTGTAAGGATAACGTGATTATCCTTTTCTCCAAATTTTCCGGAAAAAAATCTATTCTGGGGGTTTTTGGGGTCGCTGAATCCGAATCTGTCATTAAAAAGTCTGTAAGGATAACGGAATGTCCTGTAAGGATAACGTGATTATCCTTTTCTCCAAATTTTCCGGAAAAAATCTATTCTGGGGGTTTTTGAGGTCACTGAATCCGAATCTGTCATTAAAAAGTCTGTAAGGATAACGGAAGGTCCTGTAAGGATAACGTGATTATCCTTTTCTCCAAATTTTCCGGAAAAAAATCTATTCTGGGGGTTTTTGAGGTCGCTAAATCCGAATCTGCCATTAAAAAGTCTGTAAGGATAACGGAATGTCCTGTAAGGATAACGTGATTATCCTTTTCTCCAAATTTTCCGGAAAAAAATATATTCTGGGGGTTTTTGAGGTCACTGAATCCGAATCTGTCATTAAAAAGTCTGTAAGGATAACGGAAGGTCGAGTAAGGATAACGTGATTATCCTTTTCTCCAAATTTTCCGGAAAAAAATCTATTCTGGGGGTTTTTGAGGTCGCTAAATCCGAATCTGCCATTAAAAAGTCTGTAAGGATAACGGAATGTCCTGTAAGGATAACGTGATTATCCCTTTCTCCAAATTTTCCGGAAAAAAATCTATTCTGGGGGTTTTTGGGATCGCTGAATCCGAATCTGTCATTAAAAAGTCTGTATGGATAACGGAAGGTCCTGTAAGGATAACGTGATTATCCTTTTTCTCAATTGTTCCGGGAAAAAATATATTCTGCGGGTTTTGGGGTTCGCTGAATACGATTCTCAAGTTAAAAAGCCTGTAAGGACATCTCAAATGTAAGAATATATATTCGAAGACTAAAAAGAACAAAATAAAAAAAAATAAAAAAAAAATTTTAAAAAAAAAGCTTTTATTAAAAAAGAATGCACTAAAAAGAAAAAAATAATTTTCTGGACGCTGTATATCACAAATATAAAAGCTTTTAAAAAGCGAGATAAAGCATAAAACAATCAAATAAAAATTTATCTCGCTTTTAAAAAGCTTTTATATTTGTGATACACAGCGTCCAGAAAATTATTTTTTTCTTTTTAGTGCATTCTTTTTTAATAAAAGCTTTTTTTTGCAATTATTATTGTGTCATTTTTATGTTTTAACATTCCTACTTTAATATTTTTTAATTTATAAAAGTCCAGGTCTGTTTCCTTTATTTCCGTTGTTGTTAACAAATTAGGATTTACTAGACCGTGTTTTGTTAATACAATATTTTCAATAATTTGATTTATTTTTTCTTCTAAAATTTTTAGTTTGATAATTTGCTCTAGTTTTAGTTGTTGTAAAATCAATCTTCTCTCATTTTCTGTTAAATCTTGGTATATTTTATTTATTTGATTTCTATCTGATTCTATTATTTCTTTTACATATTGGATATTTTGATCAAAATTAGAGTTTATTTCAATTTGTTTGTTTAAATTATTTGCTACATTAATAATATTTTCTTCTGTTATTTTCAGTTGTTCTGTTATTTGTTGTCGGTCGTTATCGTCCATGGTACCAAAAAGCCAGTTTTGAAAATGTCCACCTATATTTATTAGTCTTCTTTTTTGTCTTACTGTTTTGCCTGATTCTATCGCTGATACCTTTGCGTAAAGTGTTTCAATTTCTTTCCTAATTAATGGGTCCGAATTCGTTTTTAGTCTTTTGGCATTTTCTTCGAATAAACCAATTGTTTCTTTAATTTCACTAATGTTTATAATATGAAGGATTGTTTTCGTTTCGTCAATTATTTCTGTCTGTCCCATATTAATAACTGTGTATCCGTTCTCAGTTGTTAGTTGGTTGATTGTCAGTGTTGCTTGGGTTGGTTGCAGTACTGTCAGTGTCATGAGTGTTAGAAATGCTAATGTTATCGTCTGTAAATAGTCGAGGTCGTTTTATGTTTATTCGGTGTTCTCTACTTAATTCTTTAAGTCTATATCTAGGTTCGTTTTTGTAATAATTTCGTTTGTAATTTTTTACTGGGATTACTCTTCTATTTTCAATGTAACTTTCCCTATCCTGATTTAATTTGTTGGTTTTTTCTTTTTGTTGTTCTATTCTATTAACTAGGCTTGTAAAGTTAGTGTTCATTGCTTCTTCTGGAGTCATTTTAATTGTGGAATGATATCTATTATTATAGTTTTGGACTGCCCTATGAATTTTTTGAATTAATGTTAGGTCTAAATTTCTCAATGTAACTAATTTTTCTTGCAATGTAGAGTGGAATCTTTCGAGGTCACTGTTCCCTGTGTGAGTATTGGGTTTGGTTAAATGTAAATCTACTTCTTGTTCTCTTAAGAATTCTTTGAGATTTTCTGATTTGAATTCGTTGTCTGCTATAATTTTTTTAGGTTTCCCAAATTTCGTGAACTGTTCTTCTAAGATTTCTATTTTTTTTGTCCAATTTCGGTTGGGGAGGTGATAAACGTAAGCTTTCTTCTTTAATTTGTCAATAAGTGTTAGGAATGGTTGTTTAGTGAAGTAAAAAATGTCTGTATGCAATATTTCGTTTGGTTGTTGAGGTGTTTCACTTTTTAGAAATTTTGGTTTGATTGGTTTCCTTTCGTACTTTGTTTCTAGACAGGTTTTGCAGTTGTTTATGATTTTTGTAATTTCTCGTATTAATTTCGGATAATAAATTTTGTTTTTCAAACTATGGTACGTTTCAATTATTCCGCTGTGCATGCTTTCTTTGATATGGTACTGTGAAATTTGCTTATGGGCTTCTTCTAGGGTTGGCATTTCTCTAGCTCTTAGGGTAGCTTTAATAAATTTTATTTCCCTGCGGTTACTAAATAGTTCTATCAATACTTGTTGGATTTTATTAAACTCGGGGTATGATAGTTCTGTGAAAATTCCTGTTATCCCTGGTTTTATGAATCTTTTCATTAAGTCTATCCAATATTCCCTACTTTTAGTCATGTCTACATAAATTATTCGCCTATTGTGTAATATTTCTATTTCCTTATCTGATTCATTTGTCAATATTAATTGTGTTTTGTATTTATTTACTATTGTTTCTTTTATAGGGATATGGTCTAGTTGTTGCTCTTCTTGAGAGTGTACTGTGGCATTATCTGTTAGATTGTTAACAGTGATGCGCATTTGATACATTTGTATCAATTTCGATACTTCTTTTTCATAAATTTCACTTTTGATACAAAGATACATTTTTCCCTAAATATCATGAAATTGATACTTTTTTAAAAAATGACAGTTAAAGTTTTTTTTCAAATTAAAATTGTATCAGTCAACATTATGCGGAAGTTGGTAAACACTACACAAATTATCGCATTATCCTGAACTCAGCCTGCCTGTAATGTTAAGCAAGAAAAAAGCCGTATTGCTATGTAAATACAATTCATTTTCCTGAATATGTGCAGACGAATAAGACGGACAATTTCAGAACTAAATGTGATAAAAACAAAAAAAGTCCAACCGCTTTGACTTGAGCACGGTGGAATGTATTATGTTTTCAAAAGAATTATATGAAAATATTATACTCCAGTAATTCTGTAGTTTTATTTTTTCTTTACGTAATTAACTGTGTTATTTAAACCAATGAAATGTTTTTTTTGTTATACGTTTGATTTTTTGTATGTGATTATCTAGATTCTAGAAGAATCGACCTGCTAGTTTTGAAATTATAACAAATAATCTGAAAATTATGATTTTTTTCCGAAAATAAAATTGTTGCTGCTTTTTTTACGTTTTTACGTCTTTTCCTTAGGTTGATACTTTTTGATACTTTTTTCTGAAAAATTTGATACAAAAATTTTTTTATCATGCGCATCACTGATTGTTAACCGAATTATTATCCCGATTATCTTCGATTTCGTTTGTATTTTCTGGAATTCTACTTAAGAAATCTGCAACTTTATTCTCTTTTCCTTTTAAGTATTCTATTTCGAATTGGTATTCTTGTAATTTTAATAACCATCGTTGCGTTCTTTGGCTAAATTCTTTTCCTGTGAATTTCTTATTTAAATATTTTATGGGCAAATGGTCTGTGATTATTTTAAATTTCTTTCCCCATAGGTACGGTCTAAAGTAAGATACGGCCCAGACAATTGCTAGGAATTCTTTGTCTGTGACAGAATAATTTTTCTCGTGATCGTTTAGTGATCTAGAAGCGTAACATGTGGGTTGCCCTTCTTATGTGAGCACTGCTCCGATTGCATAGTTACTTGCATCGGTAAAAAGTGTGAAACTTTTTGTGAAATCTGGAAATTTCAATATTGGGTATTTAATGATGTTTAATTTGAGAGTTTCAAATGCTTGGATGTATTCAGGGTCGTTAATATTTATCTTTGTTCCTTTTTTTAGATATTTAATTATGGGACTAGCGATTTTCGCGTAGTCTTTGACAAATTTTCTGTAGTATCCAGTGACACCAAGGAAACTTTTTATTTGTTTTTCTGTCTTCGGTAATGAAAATTTTTCTATACATTTTACTTTGTTAGGGTTAGATTTCATTCCCTCAGCTATTAGGACATGGCCTAAGAATTCTGTATTTTTTTCATGAATGAGCATTTATCGAACTGTACTTTCAAATTGTGCTCTGCTAATCTTTTAAATATTAATTTTAGGGATTCAATGTGCTCTTTTAGATTTGTTGAAAATATCAAAATATCTAAATATACTACGCATATTTTATTGATGTATTCTCTAAGGATTTCATTCATCAATCTTTGGAACGTTGCCGGGGCATTTTTTAGTCCGAACGGCATTCTAATGAATTCATATAATCCATTGGGTGAAATAAATGCTGTTTTGTGAATATCGTTTGGGTGCATTTTTATTTGGTGATAGCCTTTTGCGAGATCGATTGAGGAAAAATACTGTGATCTACCTAATTTATCTAAGATACTGTCTATATTTGGAAGTGGGTATTTATCGTCCACTGTTATTTCATTTAACTTTCTGTAATCTACACAAAGTCGGAATTTTTGTTGACCTGAATTATCTGGTTTTTTTGTTACTACTACTATTGGTGACGCGTATCGACTATTAGATTTCCTAATTATGCCTTGTTTTTCCATTTCTTCTATTTGTTTTCGTACTTCTTGTTCGTGTTTAGGAGGAAGTCTATATAGTTTGGCATTAATTTGTTGATCTGTCGTAGTTTTTATTTCGTGTGTAATTGATTCTGTGTTAGTCAGTTGGTCTCCATCTTTATAGATTAGATGTTTATTTTTTTCAATAAATTTTGAATTTTATGTTTTTCTTCGTCGTTCAAGTGACTAAGGTCTATTTCTTTTTCTTCTGGGTTTAATTCGAAGCAATCAAAAGTTGTTTCGTTTTTAGAGGTGTAAAGGGGTATTTTTGCATTATTATTTAAAGTTAACGTTTTATTGTAAAAATCAAGCGTTTTAACAATTGTCTTTAACAAGTCCATTCCCATAAGGAAGTCATAAGGTTTATTTTCTAAATCTCTTTTGTACCATTTTATTAAGGCATTTTTACCATAATTGAATTCTTTGGGTGCTGGTGTAGTTATTCTGTCTACTATTTCGGTTGTTATGTTATTAATTGTTTGTAATTTCATTGTAACCGTTTCTAATATTTTAAATTTACTACAATTTACGCTGCTCGCGTTGACAATGCTCATAGTGGAGACTGTATCTACTAGTGCTTTGAAAGTTTCGTCGTTTATAGTAATGTCAATGAAAATCTTATTTCCGAGGCTTAGTTGAGAAAAAATTTTTCCTCAATATTATGTACTTCTTCTTCATAGTTTTGCATTGTACTGTTAGTGGATATTTGATCGATTTCCATTGGTTGGGGATTTTGTTGGGAATTTCTAATTTGGCCAGATACGTTAAATATTGGTTGTCGATTTTGACCTGAATTTGGATTTGGTCTGAGATAATTGTAATATGGTCTGTTTGTTTGTCTAAATTGTTCTGAGGGTCTGTAAGGGTATTCTGGATTAGGTGGTCTATTATTTTGTGGTTGGGTTTGATTATAATTCCTAACTTGCTCTACGTTCGGTCTAAAGTTATTGTGACCGTAATTTGTGTTTGATCTATGGAAATTTCTGTATTGATTGTTTTTATGATAGGTTAAAAATTCTTTTTCTAAGTTTTGGTCATCGTATCCAATATAACTATGTAAAGTATTTTTTATTTGGTGGATATCAAATAAATTTCTAATTTCTCTAGCGAGATTACCCGCTACAATTTGTTTTATCTTGTTTATTAATGAACTATACAATGAGAGCCTATTTTCATCTGGGTTCATTTCGTACATCACGAAACTATTGATTTCTTGTGTTATTGCTTCTATTCTATAGCATAAATCATTAACTGAACTTACTCTAATTGTGTTGATTTTCCTGCAGATGTCCTTGTAGCTGCACTGTGGTCGGAAATGTTGTTTAAGAAGTTCTTTTGCATCTTCCCAATTCTGTGGTTGGTTGTTCAACAGTAGTTATTTGGCCCTGCCGATTACCTTGATGTTGTAGATTGTTGTCCAATGATCCTGTCGTTGGTTCTCCTGGGTGTTCTCAAGGTGTGTTCCCACGACGCTCAGGAACTGTGTTAGTTGGTCCCGACCACCACTGAATTCTTTGATATGCGCTACTTCCTTGAATATCCTGCTGGTTTGACTCATCTCATTTGGGTTGGCTCGAATTGTCAATGCCTCCAAAGCTCGTGTTAACCTCTCTGTTAGTGCTGCATCCATTTCGATATCGTTATCTGGGATGTGGCTCCAAAACTTCAATGATTTGTCTCTTTTAGCAATTTTGAAAGTTGTTTCCTTTTTTTGGTGTTGGTGGTTAATTCTTTTCCTTTTCTGGTGAATTGGTAACTTTCACGTTTGGTTCACTTAATTTTTGCTTGTCTTGCTTGCTTTGTAGATTAATCACGATGTTGAACTTTCACTGATTTTTAGTTGAATTTCTACTGATTTTTAGTAGCTTTTGAATATTTGTTGTTTTTTTTCGTTAGATTTGAACATTCACTGATTTTTAGTTGAATTTCTACTGATTTTTACTAGCTTTTGAATATTTGTTGGTTTTTTTTCGTTAGATTTGAACATTCACTGATTTTTAGTGAAACTGTTTGTTATTATGCGATTATTTTTTCACTTTCACTGTTTTTAGTTGGATTGTTTCACCGATTGTAGTTTGTGATTTTTTATAATTCACTGATTTTTAGTGGATTTATTTATTTTTTCACAATATGCACATCAGAGAACAAAACAACGAGAAAAAAATATTGAGCGATTTGACTCGTTCTCATATGGATCCTTCAAGTTTTAGAAGAATCCTACCGACTGCGCCAGATAAATATTTGGTTTATCCCAAATATAAAAAAAAACAATTTTTATTTTATTTGATTCACTTTATTATAATCACTAAATTACAATCCAGTCGTTCTGACTCTAACTTTTAAACTAAACTAAGAATTCTTATGATAACTTATTTTACCTGTTCAACGGTCATCTGATCTATTTGTTTCGACTAATGCAACGTTTGCGTCTTTTGAATTCGCGTTTTCCAAAGTCTGGGAATATTTTAAGGAATGCTACGTTTGCGTCTTTTTCAGATAAGGTTTTGTGGGAAAATTTTATATGGGTGAATTATGGGAAAATTGGGTTAAGGGATTTTGATAAGTTACTGTCTGGCGGAAGCGGGTATGTAACCTACATAAGGCTCGGAAAGTTCTTCGCACATCAAAAATTTTTGTTCCTCGATTCCCTTCTGTTATTCTGTGATCACACTTAGCAAATATTTGCTAAAAGTCGTGTTTGGCAAACACGAAAACAAATATATTTGAGCAAAAAATTTTAGAAAATATTTGATCATCACGCTGTTTAGCAAATATTTGAACACGATTTTCAGCAAATATTTGCTAAGTCTGATAGCAGCTTAAGGATTATCAAAACGTCCACATTTAAGCAAGTCAGAGTGCGGGAGATCGAGTTCGAATCCAACGGAGTCATCGAGACTAGATAACAGGGGTAATTGAGAACAAAACTCTATGCAGCACGGTCCTTGTTGAGAAGGAAGATGCTCTCCTTACATTCGACGAATTTAACGATTGAACCACCAAAAACCGTAGTTCCTAAAAGCCTGTTCACATTGGTTGAGATAGTCCGCCTAACTACGACGGATGAAATATTGCTCGAGTTCATATTCAGACTATTTAAGCCAGTAGCTCTGAACAATCGTGAAACATTTGGAAAACGGAACATTTCTAAAGAATCGAAGACGACCGAAAAAATAATATCTTGTCGAACAAAAGTGATACGTGTAAGACCAAATCATTTCGATGTATGGAATGATGCGGAATTTTATTAAAGATTTAGGTTGAGCAAACAAACCGCCCAAATTATTGTAAATAAAATAGCCTGTAGAATAGAACGCAAAACAAATTGGTAAGTATGCAAATTAGATATGGGATCGGTTCAAAATCTTCGGAATTGGAAAAACATGAAGTTCTGGAATTCAATATCTCATCAATTTTAAAACTGATTTACAGGAATCATGCTGTTGACGCCTCAACATATCAACACGGCACCATGATGACACTACAATATGCGAACAACCCAAAAGACCGGTCCCCCACTATACACCTATAAAAAGGGATAACAAACATTAGATCTTAAGCAGTGATTGGGTAGCCACCCAAGAGAGAACGAGCTGCCAAACCAAAAGGATTTACCGCGTCCTCCCCGTGGCTCATTCCTTCAACCTCAAACGTTTAACGTCCCTGGCTTCTCATAAGTCCAACTACAATTAAAAACTAAAATTAAATTAGAAATAATAATGATCAAAACATTACAACTGTCACTGACGTTTCCAGCTGGTTTTCACTACTCCTCCACTACACTTGACGGCTCTAGCTGGTTTCCACTACACTTGACGTCTCCAGCTGGCAATCACTGTACTTCCAATACATTACCAATGTAGTTTGATCAGAAGGCTATATTTAGATCATTCGTTCTTGCAAAGTGTTTATTTACACCATCCTTTTCCATCAATACTTTTAAAGCATGGATAATAAACACGAACGAAAGATATTACTACGCAAATTGGAGTGTGGATTACCGCTATTTCGGCCCATATAAATAGCCCTGCTATACCAAGTAGAAATCACTTCGGTTTCATCTCTCGATCCAACCACATCATTTAACAAACTAACAAATCCGAATTCCTATCCCATTTAGGAAGAAACTTAAAAGTCAATCGGCAGAAGATACTCTGCATTAGACAACAGATACGTTGTAATCGGCAGAAGATACGCTGCAATCGGCAGAAGATACTCTGCAATCGGCAACTGATACGTTGTAATCGGCAGAAGATACTCTGCAATCGGCAACTGATACGTTGCAATCGGCAGAAGATACGCTGCAACCGGCAGAAGATATTCTGCAAACGGCTACCGACGGATTATTGAAACCAGGACGAACGACACCGATCAGGAGAGATTTCAACTCTTGTGCGAGCGATTCTACAACCGACAACGGAACGGAGCGGTTCCAGTACCACGTCAGAACATCAAGAGCCAAAAGAGAATAAGAATATAATTTGAATTAAAAATAGAATTAGAATTATACTGAATTGTTTTAGTAAAAATAAAATTCGTTAAAATTGATTAATTGGTTATTGTTTGATTCGGCACCTCTTTTTTATGCTCGAGCTCTGGCCCGCACACATGCTTTATCAGCTGAAAACATGCTTCTTTTGACTCTGCGGTTTTTCGCTAGTGGAGGGATGCTGATAGTTTCCGGTGATTTTTGTGGTGTAACGAAATCAACAGCATCAAAAGTTGTCAGAAAAGTGTGATTTGCAATTTGCATGCTACGGGATGAATTCATAAAATTCCCTGTTTCTGAAGCGGAAATGAATGCCACGATATTAAATTTCTACCGCATATCCAGATTTCCGCGAGTTATTGCAGCATTAGATTGTACGCACGTCAAAATTAATTCTCCAGGTATTTCTTCACCTATTTCTGAATTATGGGATTTCTTTTGCAAAAACTAATTTTAAACGTTTTTTAGGTAGAAAAAGAGGCGAAATATTTCGAAATAGAAAAGGTTTCTTTTCTTTGAATGTCCAAGCAATGTGTGACTCTAATTTAAAAATTTTCGACATAGTTTTACGGTGGCCGGGATCCTGTCATGATTCAACCATTTTTGCAAATTCAAGGATCTGCGCAAGATTTGAGTCTGGCGAATTCGGTGACAAATTAATTCTGGCTGACAGTGGATATCCCAGCAAATCATACATGATGACTCCTTTACGTTCATGTAAAGACAACGGCTTTACAATCAAGCGCAAATTTTAACAAGGAATCCCATAGAACGACTATTCGGTGTATGGACGCGACGTTTCCCAGTTTTAGCTTTAGGATTGCGTTTAAAAATGAGCACCATCCATTGTGTTGTTGTAGCAACAGGGATTTTGCATAATATTTGCTGCGATCAGATGAAAACTGAATTACCAATGGTCGATCATTTGATTGAGGAACAAATCCAATACACATTAGATGTCTCAAATAGTGAATTGCATACTTCCGGTACAGGTGCACGTAGAGGAGAAATAATAGAATATTTTAAAAATATTTCAGAAAGTTCTTCCTGAATTGGAGATTTATAATAAAACATCATGAATCAATTTTCTAAATTTTCTTTTATTTTAACAATAATTCTAATCTATAAGATTATAGTTGTGTGTTCTGTAGATCTAGTTTTATTTTTTACTTTTTTCTTTTTTTAACTCAAATTCTTCTTTCATAATTTTTATTTTTAGTTCATGTTCCTCCTGTAAAATCTTCATTTCTAAAATATGATTTTCCTCTGACTGCCGCTTTTGTTCCTGAACCAGCTTAATTTTTTCCTCTGCAAGTTCTTGCCACTTATCAGAAATGAAATCTTTTTTTTGTAATTTATGTTTCCGTGGTGGACGTGACCCTAACGATAGGAATATCTGGCTTTCCTTAACTCCAGTGGATTCTTTTGACACATTTTGGGCTCTAGGAGTTTCCCCATAGGATGATTCTGTTTGTCCTGATTTTAATAATTTATTTTATTTTATTTCAATTAATTTTAAATTCTCACCATTGCTTTTTGAGTGTGTGTCAGTTGAAGCAATAAATTCCAAGTTATCTTGATTTTGCAATATAAATATATCTTCTGATATCGCTTTTGATAAATCATTTTCCGAATTTGTGAAAAAAGTGAAAAAAGCTGTCTCGTAGAGACGGCCAGAAGACGTGGATCCGCCTACAACGATCACCAATAGATATTTAAGTAAGAAATTTTAGTGAAAAGGAAACTAAGAAACAATTTGATTGACCGTAATGTTACGTTTAGACCTGCCTTACACGTTCAATATTTTTGCTTCAATATATTGAAGGGTATTCAAAATCGTATGGATCGCTTCAATATTTTTGCTTCAATATAGTCCTTACACGCTCAATATATTGAACACAACCAAAATATTGTTCAATATATTGAACGTATAAGGTGCCCATTACGGGATGTGCCTTTCCGTTTGGTGAATTTCGGCGTCTTGTACCTAAAAATCAAATTTCACTTGCAACACAACGAACAAATGTTTAAATCTAATATTTTATAGTGCATTTTCATAAATATACTCGGAAGTTGCGCAAATTGCACAAAACATTTTCTTCCATCTCCCCGTAATACTTAGTTGTTCAGTAATTTGCGAAAGTAAACTAACTAAACGAATAACATATAACTGGGTTTATTATTATCAAAATCTTTTGTGTTATTTGCAGAACTTCCATTCATGACAACGCTCATAGATGAAAAACAAAAAAAATCAAAAAATAAAATTACACGATAAAACAACAAAGCAATTTCAATTTACAGCAACTAAAATCTTAAACACAATCCGCCGGCTCACACAACTCGTATAGAGAAATTAAAGGCAGAGTTGCCAGACAGCCAGCAAATTTTCCCCCCGTCGTAGCCTGAAAAACCCCCTGAAACGGGCTATTTTGGAATAAAAACCCCCAAATTTTTTATTCGTATTGCAACAATTAGTTATAACCAAAATTTAGGCAATTGTCGTATATAAAACAGTCAACCAGCAACTTTTTTTTATTTTTAGATTTTAGGGCATAAATTTGGACATTTTTAACCAAAGAATCTCAAAAAAATAGCACAAAGTTTGACTTTAAAGAAGCATTTGAAAATCATATCAGAAAAGTTTGACTTAAAAGTGGGATTTTGATTTCATATCACCATGCGGATTTTCAATAATTGACAAATGGGCAATTATAGCTTCTGTTATGTTTCTATGATAAAGTTGAAATTTGCTAATCATTGAGAATTTTTCTTATAAAGAACCTCCTGGATTATTTTATTTTTTCTAAACCTACGTCAATCTGGTGGAAGAAAGAAAATATTTTCAGTATCAAAAAACAATATTAAACAAAACAAAAATTTATTTCAATTTTTCATAAATAAAAACATAACAAAAGCTATAATTGCCAATTTGGCAATTATTGAAAACCCGTATGGTGATATTCGTATCAAAATTCGAACAGTTGTATCAAAATTCCACTTTGAAGTCAAATTTTCCAAAATTTTTTTTTTTTTGATTTTTTCCAATCGGATTTTGATGTATGGGAGTTTTATGTAGAATCATATCCTAAATAACTTTTGTTCTTGGACTTTTTTGATAAGATGCACCGTTTTTGAGATATTCGCAAAAAACGTTTTCGTTCGTATAGGGGGTACCCCCCTAATGGTCCATTTTTGTCCATGAACGAACTTAGCCTCGCATCTTACGAAAAACGAATCTGCGCAAAATTTCAAGTCTCTAGCTCAATCCGTGCGCTCGCAATCCGCGCCACAGACGGACAGACGAACGGACGGACATGTATAAATTAATTATTTTTATCATTCTAAACACACTGGTGTAATTCATTTTTGTGTGTGATGACGGGATCCCACTAAACCAAAAAATGAACGTTCATCAAATATGAGCGTTTACTGATCGTTTTGTGCGACAGAGAAAATCAGCTCTGAAAGGGACGACAATGTATTCTCAAGTATTTTCAACTTATGAACGAACGGTATCTAGTATATAAAGCCGACCGTCAAAGTTTTTCATATTTTTTGTTCACAAATGTTTCATTTTATATTCATTTTTAAAAGTTAGCAGGATAATGTTTGACAGAAGAATACGGCAGCTTTTGTTTCATTTTTAGTCACAGTTAAGAATAATAGAACTTATGTAGTTCACTTAAAGATCAAAATTCGAATTCTGTTTGAATTGTCATTAATAAAAGCGAAAGAAATAACTACAGTTTGTGTGCCATTTTCTTTATATGCTGTTTTCAGTTCAAAAAACTGTGTTGAGTAAGTGCGGTTTAAAATAAAGGTGATTTTATATTAATTATAAATAAAAATCAAAAATGAAACGTCGGAGCATAATGCTGGGGAGATTGTGAAAAGAATAACACAAGTTAAAAGTGTTTATTCAACCGATAGCCAGCAATCTCCAATTTGTACTTCCGAAAATTCTCGAGAAATTTTCGGGGATCCCCTGACTTCTGACAATGATGTGATAAGTGAATCTGAAAATTGTGAAGTTTTCTCGGATTCTGACGAATCCAAGTCAAGAAGAGGTGTTTCGCTCCAATTTAGCTGAATGGAGTATAAAACATCATATAACAAGAACATACAAAAAATGAATCATTCTCCTGAGCGATTCGTTGGAATCAGAATTCAGAAAATGATCATAAATGTTTCAACCTGCGGACCAAAGTGTCCCTCTTTTGTAAATCATTTTTAAGATTCATTTTTGCGATCATCAAACGTTCAAAAATGAGTATATAAGCAGGCCACGCCTCCCAGTTTATATACTCATTTTTGAACGTTTGATGATCGCAAAAATGAATCTTAAAAATGATTTAGAAAAGAGGGACACTTTGGTCCGCAAGTTGAAACATTTATGATCATTTTCTAAATTCAAATTCGAACAAAACGCTCAGAAGAATGATTCATTTTTTGTATCAAAAATGAATCTTTTGGTTTACTGGGATCTTGGCGTTACAAACGGTAAGGCAAAGTTAATATACTCTTTGGTTTCACCATACGGGTATATATGGTGAAACCAAAGAGTAAACACAAACTTAACAAGTAAACTAAGTTCAAAACATACTATGTAGGTGTATGAAAATCTGGACTTATTGATAATCTGGATTTTTTTCCTTCCTTCGAAACCATTTCAATTCAAATGCCGGATTGCTCTCGGTAGAATATTGAATATTATAATTCAGAAAAAATTTTATTTCAACTATCACGATTTCCCCCTGAAAAAACCCCTGAACTTCAAAAAATAAAAAGCACCCCCAAAACACCCCCCGTGAGCTAAAAAAAACCCCAAAACGGGGGCTAAAACCCCCGATCTGGCAACGGTGATTAAAGGAAACACTGGGCAATCAAGAGAAACAATCAAGTAAAATGAATTTCCAGAACCAGGGCACGAATCATAGTAACCGACGCGTCTGCGTCTTTTCATCGACACACCCGAATAGACGCGACAGATTTTTGCAATCATGGTTACCGACGTGGTATGTGTCGATTATTGCTTAAAGTTGAATGGATTGCTTTGATTGTCACATCTGTCAAAATGTTTGCAATTTTGGAAAACTTGTTTGATTATGAGGAAAATAATAACCCTGAAGCAAATTTAAGAATAATTCGAAGGCAGCTTAGAGAAAAAAAACAATCCTCTTGACCTTTGGCCAAATCAGTGAGAATAAAATGTTATGATTTTTACGTTGCTTCACTTAATTCATTGTTTTTTTTACTTCTTCTAGATTTCAAAAGCGGTATCGTTTGTCCAAACAGGCTTTTTCATACGTTTTGGGGAAAATCCAGCTTAAGGAACTGAAAAGACAAGATTACATTCCTCCTGTTATTCGCCCTGCTGCCGCTTTGCGGATCATATGAATGGACTTCGGTCAATGATTTTGTGGCTCCTATGGCGCAAACAGGGCCGTACCGACTGGGGGGGGATGGAGGGGGAGGCTCCCCCCCCCAATAAGTCTTCAGTTGGGAATTTGACCTTTAGAAGTTGGGAAATCTCACTTCTTAACACTAGATTGCCCAAGGAAGTCAAGCAGTCAAGATGACTTGCTTGAACAATCTAGTGTTAAAGATGTGAGATTTCCCAAGTTGGGAAATCTCTTTAGTTGATTTTCCAAAATCCCAACTTGTCTTTTTCTACCTCATATTTTCTATTAGTGAACATACGCCTGTTTTATGACTTGTTTCTTTTTTACACATACCATTCTGCTTTGGCAACAGCGTCACAGCGAGTTGGGAGAGAATGAATAAAAGGCTTTGAAAGAGTAGACACTCGACCGTGGGAGGAGTATAATGTTCTCATCAGTTTATAGCACAGAACTATATAACATAGAACAACTGTCACCATACAAAGCTCTGCTGAAAAATTGTCCCTCTTTATCATAGTTAAACGCATCCACTGAACTGTATAATCTCGCGAAATTCAAATTTCGTCTGCCGCGAAAATCAAATTTCACAAGTTTGAGACTAACTTTAGGCGCCAACACCATTCCTAAAGTCTATTTTCCTTTGACAGCTCACGGTTTAAACGAGATGACTATATTTATTTTCATACGGTTATCTCGCTCTTACTTAACTCGTTTTGATCCATTGAACTGTATTGAAATGGGACCATTTGAGACAGCAAATCGAGCGATCTAGTATATTCGTGCTGAAACGGTGAGTTTTGAAAATATCGGCCCGATTCCAGAATCCGTCGTAGCTTTATTACGAAGAACTAACTACGTTACGAATACGAAGAAATCAGTATTCCACGATCCGAACGGAATTGAACTTAGTGGTGCCTGATTAAAATCTAATTTCGAAAAATAAATGTCTTTGTAAAAAGGTCCCTATGCAAAACTCATAAGGAATAGATTTATGACATGGAATAGTTTCGTGAAAAATGTAACTTTCTTGACTTAAAACGAAAATGGTTATTAATAATGGATTCTGCAGCGTTTGCAACTTTGTGTCTGGAAGAAGATTTATCGAAGTGAAGGACTTTAATAGTGGAATGAAAACGACAACAAATAACGGATACTTAGGAATACTCACATTGCTCTTTTTTCTAAAATATTTCCTCTTAATGTGTTAAAAGTTACACTAATACTAAATAAACAAATAAAAATGTTAAAATTGCTGTTTGTTGTACAATTCAGGCCATATATTGAGCTAAAATCATAAGAAAATGAAGTTACGAAGCAAAAATTTTTCGTAGGTTTAGCTGTCAAAAGATCGATTGCGTCGGATTCTATGATACCAGATATTCCGATTCGTAATGTTTTCGAAATTAATTTAATTCCTTCGGATCGTGGAATACCATCTTCACGAATTCTCCGAAAATCGTAGCTACGACGGATCCTGGAATAGGGCCGTATATGTGTAATTGTTTTACCATCGGTGTTCGGATTTTTTAAACAAATGAATAGCTACGAATGAGCGCAAATTCAGCCAGCTAAAACTGGTGAAAAACGTTCTAAGGGTGACTATGGGAGACGAAAGACTGAGTTCTTTAATGATACTACACAGCGAAAAAGACCTAACTGATACAATTGACCTTACGAAATTTGTTTCGGCATGGGCAAAGTTAAAGGAAAGACGAATCCATGTACTATAAATTAGATATGTACAGACTCTAGTTGAAGTCATCTTCAACGGTTATCTTTTCTCTCAAGGGTCGCATAAGATTATGAGTGTTTACCCTTTATTTAATTGTATGTGAAAAATAAAAAAAAATTACAATATGTTAAAATAACCATTATTCTTTATTATAATTTCTGGTCAGAGATTCTGGGCAAGGAAAAGGAATTTTTATTAGGTACATCCTAGTTAGGAAAAATCAGATGTTCGAGTTGGGAAAATTGAGATGTCTCCCCCCCCCCAATCCAGAGCCTTCGATACGGCCCTGGGCGCAAAGCACACTTTCCAACATTTTAGATGAGGTTCTGTTGGAATTAGACACAAGCAAAAATTATAAGAGGCAAATTGAAACGAGCAATAATAAATGCATATTAATAAACATTTCATGTTAAAAATTTCTTAAAATAAAATAATACTTCAGTCTTCGATTTCAGTCTGAATAAACACAAATTTTTGTGCCATTTTTGTGCCACATTTTTGCCACTTTCCTATTTGGAGGACCGATGGCATTTACTTTGTCCGTCAATTGTTGCCACAAATGATTTTTTTTCTTCTTCCCCGTTGCGCTTCTTTCTAGGGCTCCTTTAGCCAGCTCAGTGTGTTCTGCCATAAACTGTGCCATAGCAGCTATCTGGTGCTTATTCGAATGTTCTCTAAATTTGATGTAAACAAACATAAATTGCAGAAAACACAATAATATGAACTTACTTGGTCTTCGCCATGGCATGAAAAAACATCAAACACAAAAAACATGCGAACCGCCTCTGATCTGTCAGCTAATCGACGTGAAACATGGCGTCGGTATTTGAGTGTCGTAATTTATCCGACGTGTCGGTAACCATGATCGTCTTTCGAGCTTTAAGACGCGTTTATGCAGACGCGTCGGTGACTATGATTCGTGCCCAGAACAACCCATATAGAGAAGAGAAACAATAAAGAGTAAAAGCTTTTACTCAACCTTAACATACTTCGTCGAGTTCTCTTTCCTGTGCCTCTTCCAAATATTCAATACCACAAAGAAAACATAAAAAAAGAGTATAAATGTGAAATCTGTACTACAAGCAGCAAACACAGCATAACAGCGGCAGTGAAAATTTAGATTTCGATTCTTAAAAAGATAATTGAACATAGTTTAACATAACAAAATACCCTAAACAATGCTTTAATGTAGGCCTCATCTTATAACACAGTTTCTGTTCGGATGTCAACACAAACTATCGAGTATCATCGATTGCAAATTTGTTATCATGGCAGCAAGCCGATTTTCTAATTTGTACCCCCATAACCAAAATCCAAGACGTATCCACGTCAAAAAATAGAAATTCTAAAAAATTTTTGGGAATTGAAATGTTTTATTTACCTAAATTTGTAGTATCGGAATCAAAAATAGATGGAAGTCCGGTAACAAGTTCCTTCAGTAATCCATATTATCAACATCAGTAATCTCGACTGGCTGTACTTTTCCACCACCTGTAGCACACAACTGTCGCTTCTCCTCTGCGAATTTCTTCTTTGATGTTTTTTTTTTCAAATTTTCATACTTGTTTTTTAGTGTCGGCATTTCCCTATAAGTGGCAATGCATGCAGAGTTGAATTCTTCAGTAATTATTTTTCACGTTTTCAACTTTTCTGCATTAAAAACTGCATTTTTTTGCTCTCCACAATTTCACTATATTTTTTTACAAGTTCTAACAATTTTAGAACTTCTTCTGACGTAAAATTGGAGGACCCTTTTGAACTCACATTTGAAACACAATAACAACCGAAATCAGAACCGTTTTTATTTTTTATAGAATTTTATGATTAATGCGTAATCAAATATTACGAAAATGATCATAACTAGACAAATAAATCAATGAATTTATGACTGGAAAATTCAATATATTTTACTTGTATAGTAGACTACAAAACTGACAAAAAAATTTAAACTTTAGTTTAATAAAACGTTCAATTCCGTTTGCCTCAAAAACACCGGGAGTTTAAACTTTTATTTAAACTTCATTGTGAGTTTAACTAAACGAAAGTTTAAACTTTCAGTGAAAAACCGGGCATCAACAATATTCAACTTCTACAGCCGTTGGGAAAAGATCGAAGAATCTAATTGAACCAACTACATCCCATACTTCTTCGGGGGTAAACAGCCGTTACTACAATCACATCCAGCGATGTCACGGTAGGGTCGAACCATAAAATCTGTGCAACGCTTTCAAAGTTCATCACCAAATATAATTTATATTGTAATATCAATGATGTTTAGTTTTTTTTTATTTGTAAAATGTTTATTTTTTGTAATTATATAATTTTTCGTAACTCAGCACTATGAAACCGACCTTTTGTCGCCAATTTGTTTACATTTGATCTTCATCATGAATGAAGCCTTGTTTTAAAGATTTTGGAGGTCCTCATTTCAGTAATCATGTGTCGGCGTAGGATTTCTTCGTAATTACTGGATTGATTTTCGTGGAACTTTTTGCATTTGGTTCAAAATCTTGCAAAGTTGGCCGGGAAAAATTAATTGAAAGGTCCTGTAAGGGTAATTATACTGTTTGATGAAAAAATTCTAGAAAAAAGTGAATTCCTAGGGAACCTTTAAAATGCAATTATTTAGTTTGCTAACCTGTAAACCAAATAAAAATATGAACGCATAGAAATACTACTGACTGTATGAGTTTTATTAAGTGGTTTAATACATTGTTTAGTTTTTAGCAATCAAAATATTCCGGTTATCTGGGTTAACTGTATTAGGATTTCTATTTTTCGTTTCAGTTAAATGTGCGTCATCTTGTCCACGAATTTTAATATTGTTTTGCTCTTTAAATTTATTAATTTCCAAACCCTTTTTAGTCAACTGTTCCGCAACAATATTAATAGTTTTCTCGAGCTGTTGTTTATTTTCCAAAAGTTGCGGTAATACATCTTTTACGGTACGTTCACATAATACGCCTCCAATTAAGCGAAAACATTTTCGACTTCCATCCACAGTATTAAGGGTGTCTAAGACAGTTCTGAAATATTTCATTAAAAAAAATTAATGCAAGTATATGGTCACATACTAACACAGGAACTACATTAGCTATTATTTTTTAGTATACCAAATGGGAGGCCTATTCTGTTGTATTTCATTAGTGGGGAAATTTCAATCAGTGAGCAGGAAGAAGACAAATTTAAATATCAGTGGAAGAGGAAATAAGCGAGGAACTATTGAGTCAACTTGTATATAGCGCTAAGAGAAAAAATCTACATCGAGACTGAATTGTTGAAAGATCTAATGTTTGGATTCAAATAACATCGAATAAAATTGTCGAATGAATATACACCAATTGGATGAAACTCTTGAATTAATAATTTCTTATTGTATGTATCTGCGCACAGTGGTTTGGAAGCATTGTATGTATCTGCGCACAGTGGTTCACAAAAAAATATTTTTATAAATTACGTGTTGTTGTGAAAATATGAAGTGTGCTGCGTTGCACAGTATGAAACCGCTATTACAGATACAAGAGCAAATGCAACGTCACACACTTTATATTTTCACAACAACACGCAATTTCTAAAAACATTTTTTGTGAAACTTTAAACTTGTTTTTTACTTTTTAGTGCATTTTGAAAGTGTATAAGGTTATAAAACTTGTTTTTTAAAGTGTTTTTTTTTTATTTTATACTTTTAAGTCTTGAATTAGCCTACCAAAAACCTCCAGAAAAGATCTTTCGCGGGAAATTTGAGCAAAAGAAAACTCACGTTATCTTTGCAGGACATTCCGTTATCCTTACAGAATATCAAATGTCAGAATCGGATTCAGCGACCCCGAAAACCCCCTAATGCCATTTTTTCCCGGAAAAAAATGAGAAAAAGGATATTTGCGTTATCCTTACAGGACCTTCCGTTTTGAATTTTGAAAATCTAACACCGAATTCGTGATCAGCGACCCCGAAAACCCCTGATGCCAGTTTTTCCCGGAAAAAATGGGAAAAAGGATATTTGCCTTATCCTTACAGGACCTTCCGTTTTGAATTTTGAAAATCTAACACCGAATTCGTGATTAGCGACCCCGAAAACCCCCTGATTCCATTTTTTCCTGGAAAAAATGGGAAAAAGGATATTTGCGTTATCCTTACAGGACCTTCCGTTTTGAATTTTGAAAATCTAACACCGAATTCGTGATCAGCCACCCCGAAAACCCCCTAATGCCATTTTTTCCCGGAAAAAATGGGAAAAAGGATATTTGCGTTATCCTTACAGGACCTTCCGTTTTGAATTTTGAAAATCTAACACCGAATTCGTAATCAGCGACCCCGAAAACCCCCTAATGCCATTTTTTCCCGGAAAAATGGGAAAAAGGATATTTTCGTTATCCTTACAGGACCTTCCATTATCCTTACAAGGATGGAGTAGTAAAAATATTGAACTGTCACCGGAACTACGCAAGGTGACAAAATTTCATCTTCCTAGGTTGCATAGTTTCGGAGATATAAGGTTCCAAAGATTCCAGAGATAGACACATAGGTAGCCAGCCAGGTAGGTAGGTAGGTAGGTAGGTCGCGACAATCCAACTTAATAGAAAGTGTATAAAAAGGATAATTGTTAAGAATTGTTCACTAATGTTTTGAATATTACATTTTGTTGGTCACTGTAACCCCCACTACTTTATATTTACTTCACTTAGCTCTTGTAACTTTTACTTGAATAAACTCTCTTGCATTTTGGACTTCAACCAAACCGGACGTCTTTCTTTTTAAACATCAGGTTATGGGCCCAGAACCCAAGTCCACTAAAGTTTTGTAAGCAACCATTTTTGGTTCAAGTTGAGCGAAATTATTTTCGGGAAGCGCGTCGTAGTTTTTTACGGGAAACGAGCAGTTTTTGTGAAATCAAAAATTTTGTTACTTTGAAACGTGCGGTTATCTTGTCGCAAAATGGAGCACGACCTTATTAAAATTGAGAAACTAATGGGTGCGGAGCACTGGGTTACTTGGAAATTCCAAATTAAGGTAATGCTAGCTGTGAGTGATCTTTTTGAAGTAGTTAGCGGTGAAAAACCGATTCCGACAGTATCGCCTAATGTGAAAGAAGAGGAATTTTACACCAAGTTGGAGCAACCGTGTACGAACAAAAATCGCAGACGAACATCCATTTACTACAGCAAAAGTTTTACAATTTTGCGAAAGATTCGGGTAACGATATGGCAACTCACCTTTCAAAACTTCAATCACGAGTACAACACCTTAAGGATTTCGGTGAATCTGTCTCGCAGACAATGTTAATCCCAAAAGTGCTTATGACTTTACCAGTTAGTTATAATCATTTCTATACGGCATGGGAGTCAACGCCGGCAAGTGAGAGAACAATTGAAAACTTGACTACTCGTTTAGTGATGGAAGACTACTCCTTCATGTGTTGTGATGAATTCATGGTTCGTCGACGGTTTGAAGCGGCGCAAAAAATCCCTTTTATCAGCAAACACCACTTTGAAGTCGTCACATGGTCACGTTAATGGGCAAAAACGGACCATTAGGGGAGTACCCCCCATACGAACGAAAAAGTTTATAGCTCCATTTGTTTGGGCTGGGCGTTGATGTGTCAGTCAACCGTCACAAAAGTTTTTACATATATATATATATATATGATCTCTAAGCAAAACCGAAAGCATTATATATATATATATATATATATATATATATATATATATATATATATATATATATGTGTGTGTGTGTGTGTGTGTGTGTGTGTGTTCGTATATGTTCGTATATATATATATATATATATATATATATGTTCGTATATATATATATATGTTCGTATATATATATATATATATATATCGATCAAATGATTTTTTTTTAAAAAAGCTTTTATTTTAAAAAATGCACAGAAATAACTTAAGATTTATAAGTGTGTGGAAAAAAAACAATTTTTTGATACTGTGTATTAGGGTGTATCGAAAAAAACGTTTTTTTTTTCGAGATTCAAAATTCCAAGTCGATTAAAAGTTGTTTCTGTGGACCCACATATACCACAAATTGGCTCAATTGAAAAATAATTAGCTCTCCCGCAGGAGGCCTACAGTTTATAATTTTGTTCAAAAATTGAAATTTAAAAAAAAAATTTTTTTGAATTAAAAATGAAATAACTTTTTATCAATTTTTTTTTTAAATAATAAAATGTAAGCGAATTCTCAAATTAAATGTTATAAATAAAACAACTTGTTCTAGCGACGGCCTTTATTTAACTGACTGCTAAAAGTTTCTATCGAACGCAGTCCAGTTCCTTTCTTTTTATAATAATGGAATTCACTTTCCGTTGATTCTATAGAATAGATACACTCCTAAACAAAATGCTTACAACTCGGCTATCTTGACTTGTGATCGCCTCGATTACTTAATTTTTTTGATATCATACATAATTGAATATATAAATATTACATATTTGGATAAGTTCGAGAAAGTATAACAATGATCTCTAAGCAAAACCGAAAGCATTAAGAAAATTGAATTTAACACAGACTAATGATAAATCTTTTTTACAATGAATTTGCTATAATGACAAAGTTTTCTTAGTCCTATCCTTTTTTTTTATTTTGAATCTACAAAGATTACTTTAGAATGTACAAAGGTACTTATACTATTTTATTCTTTAATATATCTATATGGAAGCCGTCTAGGATTCTTGTCAACGGATTAGGCGTGTCGTCCTAGGATATAAAATAACGTCTGATTGTGGCTAAGCGATATTAATATATGGACGCATATTACTTGGCGCGCAAATCCCTTTGTACGGTATTCTTGTCAATTGTAAACCCTCTATATCGCGTATAACGTATCGATCATTCGGCAAAGTATCAACTACTTCGTACGGCCCTCGATATTTTGCCAGCAGTTTTTTATTTATTCCCGATGTGGATATTATGTTTTTAATCATCACATAATCTCCCTTTTCGTACTTTGTTGGAATTTTGTGATGATTGTCGAAGTATATTTGGTTATATTTTTGATTATCTACAAGTTTGCTCTCAGCTTGGCTTCTGATTACCGTCAAATCCCTCGAATCAATATTATTTGAGATTTCTTGTAAATGCTCCCATACCTTGCATAACTTCCCCTTTTGATGAACTCCGAAAAGCAATATACTGGGCGTTGTACCGGTGGCGCGGCTCAGGGTATTGTTCAAGGCAAACTCAATGTAAGCCAGATTTTTGTCCCAGTTTCCGGTACTATTATCGTCACACTCTTTGGAAATCATTGATGTAAGTATACGGTTAACCCGCTCAACCTGACCATTAGACTGAGGGGACTGAGTTGCAATGAGAACGTGCTTGATATGGTTATTTTGCAAAAATGTTGCAAAATCGGTTGACGTAAAACAAGTCCCTCTGTCCGAAATTATTTTATTTGGCCTACTATAATTTTCAAAAATACACTTCAAGACATCGGATTGCTTCGCAAGATTTGGTACTTGTCACCGAGTAGAGCTTGACGAATATAGTAAATCCGTCTATCAAAACAAACAAATGTTTTTTTTTTTGATTGGGAAGTCGGTAAAGGACCGAGGTGGTCTATATGCAAGACATCGAAAGGAACAGATTCCTTCGGAATGCTGTGTAAGACGCCCTCGATTTTCCCAGTGCACGGTGAAAACTGAATGCATTTCAAACAATTCTTTATGTGATTTTTCACCTTTTCGCGCAAGTTGGGAAACCAGTAGCTGCGTCCTATATATTCTACACATTTGTCTGCTCCCAAATGACATAAAATATGGTGATGAGTGGAGATTACCGTGTTTTCCATTTGACTTGGAACATAGAAGTAGATTCTATCTTTCTTTTTCCGGTAGATTAAGCCATCGACCTCCTTGGACTGACACCTATGTATTACATAGGGTATGTATTACATTATAGTAAAACTAATGAAAAATTAAGGAGTTGCATCGTCGCCAAGAAAAATATTAACGCTTTCTTTCTAGGTAGCCTCTGCAGCGGAGATGTCTCGGCAATCTTAATTGAGCAACGGAGAAAAGAGCAATCTCTGATCATTGCTTCAATTTACATGCCATACGAGGAAAGGGATCCACCAGGGAACAAGGTACGCAGTTTGGTGAGTTTTGCCAACAACCGCCACCTAAACCTAGTAATGGGATGTGATGCCAACGCTCATCACTCTCAATGGGGGAGCACCAACATCAACGAACGAAGTGAGTCTTTATTCGAGTTCATTCTTTTTTCGGATCTTGTTATATGCAATGGAGGCAATAAACCAACATTCATTAACAAAAACAGAGAAGAGGTAATCGACATAACACTCGCGACTAGCTACCAAGACTTGAGGGTTGACAATTGGAGAGTATCGCCCAAGCACTCCTTTTCGGATCATGCTAGGATACTCTTCGGTATTAACTTCTCAAAGGAGGTACCTGAACACTACAGGAATGCTAGGAGAACTGACTGGAACAAATTCTCAGAGGAAATAAGGCGGGAGACCGTTGGTCCGACTGGACCCACACCTCTCACCGCTTCTTCCATTGAGAAAGTAGTAGGGAATATTAAGCACAGTCTTACTCAAGCCTTTAACGCTTCCTGTCCGGTAACACGCAGTACGAAAAGTACGACCACACCATGGTGGAGTGGAGAGCTATCATACCTTTCTTGGCAAAACTCTTTAGGGGATGCCTACTAGCCAGGTATATACCGCAATGCTGGAGAGAAGTTCGTGTGGCATTCATCCCCAAGGCTGGGAAACGGTGTCACATAAATCCTAAGGACTTCAGACCTATAAGTCTTTCATCATTTTTACTAAAAACACTAGAAAGAGTTATTGATCTTAGCATTAAAAATTCCTTGGGCAGCAGCTCAATATCTACGGCCCAACATGCCCACACTAAAGGCAAGTCTGTAGAGACAGCTCTGCACAAGGTGGTCCGAACTATAGAGGAAACTGCCCACCACAAGGAGTATGCCCTAGCAGAATTCTTGGACATTGAAGGTGCGTTTAATAACGTACACACAAGATCTTTAGTGGGTGCACTTAGGACACACAGTGTCGACGAGATGCTAACTGAGTGGACAGAGCAGTTGCTCAACAGCAGAACAGTTTCGGCCACCATTGGTATAAGTAACGTAAAGAGAGCGATCAGTAGGGGAACACCGCAGGGGGGATCCTATCACCACTTCTGTGGAATCTAGCTCTGAACGAAATACTCCTATCGTTACAAGGAAAGGAAATAGAAGTTGTTACGTACGCTGACGATGTGGTCGTTTTGGTAACAGGAAAATTTCTCCCAATACTAAGCGAACTCATGGAATCAGCATTACGCGATATCACAAAGTGGGCGGAGCGCAATGGTCTTGGAGTTAACCCCTCCAAAACTGAACTAGTGCTCTTCACAAGAAAAAGGAAGGTACCAATCTTTCAACTTCCAAAGATAGGAACAACGCAACTCAGTCTCTCTCCTGAGGCGAAATACCTTGGTTTAATTCTGGACTCCAAACTTTCTTGGAAAAGGAATACGGAAGAGAGGATGAACAAAGTGTTGTGCGCGTTTTACGCATGTAAAAAAATGATTGGCAGGAATTGGTGGACATCACCGCGCATTACCCATTGGTTATACACAGCGGTGATCAGACCCATTCTCACTTACGGATGTCTGGTTTGGTGGCCGACCATGAGGGTCAACTGCCGATATCAAACCCTTAACAAAGTACAAAGACTAGCGGCGCTAGGAATCACAGGAGCTGTTAGATCAACACCAACAGCGGGAATGGAAGCTCTACTGCACCTCATTCCCCTGAATGAGTACACGAGGTGTACGGCTGCCAAGAGTGCACTAAGGCTCAGAGAGTCCGGCCTCTGGAAGCACATTACCTTCGGTCATAATAGCATCCTTAAAAGCGAGGAATGGGGTATCCCGGACTCTACGGATTACTGTATACCTCACCTGAATATGAATGTGAACTTCTCAGTTTTGATTCCTGAAAGGATCCACAGTCTCCTGTGGGTCATAGACGAGCAAGAGGTCTCGGTTTACACTGATGGATCTAAAACTGAAAAAGGTACGAAGGCGGGAGTGTTCTCAGATAATCTTGACCTCCAAAAGAGCTACAAACTGCCTAACGAGAGCAGTGTATTTCAAGCTGAGGTCTATGCCATAAGAGCGGCTGCAAGCTTGATAATGACGAGAGAACTACCCAGAACAAGGGTTTCAATCTACGTCGACAGTCAGGCAGAAATCAAGGCACTGGATTCGTCGACGATCAAGTCAAAGACCGTGTCTAATTGCCGCAGAGCACTTAACCCTCCGTCTTATGAAAAAAAAACCTGCTAGAACTACCGTTGGGGTCAATTAGACCCCAATCGGTAATAAGCCATTTTCCTTTAGTTGTTATTGAAAATGTCTGAGTACGCTTAGAAAAAACTTCAATGATGTCAATAGATTCCAGCAAAATACAATGAAGAATTTTTAAAGAAACAATGTCAAGAAGTTACAAAGTCCAAAAACTATTACGGCTAGAATTAGAGAAAAATTTTATCGCTGTGGGGTCAAATTGACCCCAATGGTAGGGTTAATCAACTTGGCCTCCGAAATGCCGTTAGACTTTGCTGGGTCCCTGGGCACAGCAACATATATGGCAATGAGAGAGTCGACGAACTGGCTATGGAGAGCTCGGACCGCTCGGTCGAAATGCCGATCGAATGCGCAAAAAGTATAATTGATAGGTAAGGGGTGAACAACATAAATATCCGTTGGCAAAAAAGGAGCGATTGTGTAATCACAAGGTCGCTCTGGCCTAGATTTAATAGGAACAGAACCGACAACCTTCTTAGACTCAGCAGGACCTCCGTAAGGCTCCTCACAGGCTTAATCACGGGGCACTGCCCCCTTGGCGCTATGGCCAGAAGGTGGGGCGCGGCCGCAAATGATTTTTGCCGCAGTTGTGGTGACGAGGAGGAGCCGGAGACCGTGAAATACTTACTCTGTGAGTGTCCAGCCCTACAAGTACGCCGATATGGGACGCTTGGGGCCAGATTTTATAGTAGCCTGACGGAGCTTGGCAACCACCCACTCGAGGATATGCTGAGCTTCGTCAACAAGTCGGGCTGGTTCAAATAGGATCAGTTAGTTTGATGAAAGGTCTTATGAGTACTGAAGACATCACGATGGGCCTGTAGGCCTCCGAGTGTAGCGCTGTGCTCGCGCCTGGGCGCGCGAGTTACGTTCCCAGACTTCACTAAAGAAATAAAAGAATTAAAATTTCATAGAATTGTGAACTATAGTCTAGGTGGAACTACTATGGTTATACTGATAATTTTGATAATTTTTATTGGATCTCGAGTATATAAAAGCACTAACATTGAAATAAACTTAAAACCGAATCTTAAATTAAACCAGACTTCAGATAACGAGAATCCAGCCTCCGAAGTACAAAAATTTTCAGATTTGAAAAAAAAATATGATGCTTGAAATTTATATAATTACATTGCTATTATGTAATACAAAAATTGTAGAAATATATATGAAATATTATAGAATTTTTATCCATTATTGTATAAAAAAAAAAAAAAAAAAAAAACTTTCTAAACAAATTGTAACAAAATCATATAGAACTTTAAGAAAAAACGACTTAGGAGAGTCTTTAGATTAAGGAGGAGGAGTTACGTTCCCAGACTTCACTTCCGTTTAACAAAAAATATAAAAAATTATAACATCGTCAAATTCCATAAATAATGAAATTTGACGAGCTTTTCAATAGGTTAAAATAATTCCAAGTGATGGGAATTGATTGAAAAGCAATTCTAACCGCATACATACCAGACGGCAACCGTTCTCACGATAATTTTGCTTATTCAACAATTAAGCAAAATCGATTCTAATATTAAAAATATAATTAATATAATCAGTATTGACTTAAGTCTGGGACGGGAACGACTCTCCGAAGAGTAGTCGAAAATTGTTTAAAAAGTCGTAAAGTTTTTGATAGTAATAAAGATTAAATTTTTATACCCCTATGGTGAAACCAAAGGGTATATTAGATTTGCCTTACCGTTTGTAATGATAAAAAAAAACTTGAATTTAACATGTCCGTCCGTCCGTCTGTCCGCCTGTCTGTGGCGCGGATTGCGGGCGCACGGATTGAGCTAGAGACTTGAAATTTTGCACAGATCCGTTTTTCGGGGTACCCCCCATACGAACGAAAACTTTTTTTCTGAATATCTCAAAAACGGTGAATTTTATCCAAGAACAAAAGTGATTTAGGATATGATTCTACATAAAACTCCCATACATGAAAATCCGATTGGAATAAATTTTAAAAAATCTTATTGGAAAATTTGACTTCAAAGTGGAATTTTGATACAACTGTTCGCTGTTCACTTAAATCACCATACGGGTTTTCAATAATTGCCAGATTGGCAATTATAGCTTTTGTTATGTTTGTTCTTAAAAAAGTTTCGTTTATTTTTATCAAACAATAAAAACTAAAACAACATAACTCGCGCGGTCTTTTTAACCTAACCTAACCTAAGCCATCTACCATATCGAACATCGAGCTCTCACCTTGCTCCAGATTTTTTACATTTTCTTGTATTTTGGGATTCCGCCGTTGGTATGCCGTATTCGAAAGAGTCATCATTTACCGTAAGTATATTGATTGACCTGCTGAGTGCATCGGCATGGTTCATTAGGTTACCAGGTCGAGGCTCCATTATGTAGTCGTATTCCTGTAATTCTAAGAGCCAGCTTGATATGCGGGGGTTGATAATTTTTCTATTCAGGGTGAAGGCAAGAGCTTGGCAATCCGTTACGATTCTAAATTTCAGCCCTAAAAGATAAATTCGGAATCTCCTCAAAGCGTATATTGTAGAGTGTCTCTTACTCAAAGCTATGGTATTTTTTCTCAGGTTCGGTTGCTCTCTTTCAGCCTTATTAATAAACGTTAGTTAACTTTTATCAATAGTTTACGCAGTGGATAACTCGAAATTCTTATTAATAAAAAATTTTAAGAGTTAACTGACGTTAGTTAACTCTCTGTTAGCTAACATACCGATTCCCTCGAGTTAACGAGTTGATAACTCTTGACGGCACATAACTCTTGCAATAATGACTATAAGAAACAATGATCCATTAAAAAAAATGCAATTTATGTTATTATAATGAGGGTATTCACAATCCTCTTCGGTATTCGGTATTCGGTATTTTCGGTAATATTAAAAGACTGAAAATATTCTGCTGTGAACATCCCACAGCACAGATTTGAGAACAGCGCTTTTATTTGATACGTGACCAAATCATGAACTGCGAATTTGATTGTAAAATATGTCACATACCTTTAAATCCATGTTTGATGTATTCTTTTGAATTTTTATTGTGGCAACGGCTATCAAAATTGAAAAAAATTGCATCAGTCCGATGAGATTAACAAAAAGCCAGCGAGAAAATTTGACAACTAGAAACATTACTAGCGCCACCCGCGGTTGATTCTTGATACCGAATACCGAGGCTGAAAAACACGACTCGAGGCATGTATACAATTACCGAATCCGGTAATTCATTTTTACATGAACCAAGTTACCGTCTCGGTAAAAATCTGTTAAATTTGACTGAATTACCGAGCGGTAAATTTACCCGCATTTTAAAAGACGACTGTGAATTCCCTGATTATATTATCTTATCACTTGAACACCACTTTTCTGATCGCTTTCCTTCAATTTTTAAATTTTCCACTTTTAATTACTTTGCAGTGAATCACAATTAAAATAAAAACATTAATTTCACTCCTATTTTAATATTGTCTCCAAGGAAACGGATTTAAAAAACCAAAATATGACTTATTTTAATATCGTCTCCAAGGAAACGGATTTAAAAAACCAAAATATGACTTAAATGTAAAAGATTTTCATATTTTTTGGTACAATTCAGCACAAGGGTTGCCTTATTCAAACTAAATTTTTACATAAAATACGAGTTAGCTATTATATGGAGGAAAAATTTTTATTAATAAGAATAGTTATCTAATGGATAAGTTTGCTATCTCGGAGTTAGTTAGCACATGAGTTATCTCCGTGTTAGGGATTTTTTATTAATAAGGCTGTTTGAGAAGAAAAAAATAGGGTGAAATTTTCCGTCGCTTTGGCGTTGCATGAAGACTGCTCCAAAACCTTTTTTGTGTTTGAATCACTATTGCGAGTGAGTTTTTAGACAAAAATGTTTGGATGCACCAAAAAAACGTTTCAACATCGCATCCTCAATTATCTCTCCCACCACCCCCACACTCAGAAACTAAACACTGCTAGACAATTAATAAACACAATCTTAACCATTAGCTCTAACAAATTTCACAAAAAAAACATAAAATTAATAAAAAACATACTAGCCAAAAACAACTATCCACAGAACATAATAAACTCATTACTTAAAACTAGAAATAATAATAATCGAAGACAGAATGACTCCCCACAGATTGAGACACCCGATGATAGCCCAATGTACAGGAGCATAACGTACATCAGGGGAACCTCAGAAAAAATCGCGAAAACATTAAAACATACAAAAAACACAATATTAGCATATTGGAACAAAGTCATACTTCGAAGTCTGTACACTAATTTAAAAGATCCTACACCTAAACAAAAACGTTCAAATATAATATACAAAATCCCGTGCTTGGGCGATCCAAATATAGGGGAAGAGTGCAATTTAAGTTACGTAGGCCAAACAAAACAATACCTAGAAAAACGTATAAACAACCACAAAAATGATTTAAAAAGGATTGGTGACGTCATAAACAACACTCCACATACCGCATTAGTCGAACATTGTAACATGCACAAACACAAACCAGACTTTGACAACACGAAAATACTCGCAACACAAACAAACTACAACAAACGACTCACAACAGAAGCATTACACATATACACAGAGGACACATACAACATTAAACGTGACACACAGGACATTTCAGCAGTGTATTGCGCAATACTGCACAACGAGATAAACACACGCAAACGAAAACGGACATACACAAACGATAATATAAACCCAAAAAGAACGAAATACTAATAAACCACAATAACCATATCGATGTTTGCAGTAACTGTTATTATTCTCTTTAACCTTTGTAACCGTCCCAGTGACGTCGTGTTTAATTTATTCAATCTGTTTTCTTGTTTTTATAATTGTACGATGTCAAACAATTTTGATTTATTTCGTTTCATTTTATTTATCATTGTCAATCAGTGCTTAATGTAATATCCAAATAGTTACCATAAAACAACACAATGTAAGTAGAAACAACTAAAACTAAGTAAAATAAAATAATTGTAATCCATCCATTATAAGCAGCCTGAAGATGATCGTATACACGATCGAAACGTCGGATGATTTAACATAAACATAACATAAATACAACGATCAGAACCAAAAAGATCTCTGGTTTTATTTCAAAGGACCGATAAGCCCATTTACAAAAATCAACAAACATGAACACAGCGGTCAACCCACACAGATTGAGTAATAAAGTCCACAGATTTTTTTTTTCCAAAAATGTTCAGTCAATAATAGTACAGAGTGGAAAAGCTTAAAAAACTGGATTATGTGGGTTGGTCCACTCTAGCTTTTAACGCCTCATATATAGAGAGAACTGGTGCTTCGACCAATTTCAACTTCAATGTGGTGAAAGAATTATATTCTTCGGAGCCAAAAGTAAATGGAGTGTCTTTTTTTAGGAGGTCTTGCAGAGGTTTTGCTAACAATGTAAATTTTTTTATAAATTTTCTAAAGTAGTAGCAAAGGCCTAAAAAGCTCTGTACTCCTTTGGTGTCTTTTGGGAATGGGAATTCGCGAATAGCAAGCAGATTTTTTTCATTGGGACGTTTTCCGGTTGATCCTATTTCATAACCTAGACCTGTGAAAAAAAAGAAACAACTCAAGATTGTTTTGAGAAATAATTTTAAAACTTCTAGATGTTCGTCGATAGACTTCGTAGCTATTACGAAATCATCCATATAGGTCACTAAAACTCCATTTGCTATCAAGACGGAAAAAATGGTTTTCATAAATTTTTCGAATTCGGAAGGTGCATTCTTCAGACCCATTGGCATACGGATAAATTCGTAGTGACCTAAAGGGGTCACAAACGCTGTATACTTAATAGAATGTTCCGCCATCTTTATGTGATAAAATCCGTTTTTTAGGTCAATTGGGGAGAAGTATTTTTTGTCGCGCAATCTTTCGATATTGTCTTCAATTAGGGTCAGCGGGAAATTTTGGCGAACTGTTATCCGATTTAATTCGCGATAGTCGACACAGAGTCTTAATTCTTTGTCTTCTTCTCGACCAACACAATAGGAAATGCATAAGGGGAGTTACTCTCTCTGATTATCTTACGATTTAACAGATCGTCTAAAATCTCCCTAAGTCGTATTTTTTGAGAATAAGGTAGCCTGTGTGGCAAAGAGTAGAACGGAGCATCCTTAGATAGAACGATTTCCATCTCGAAATTATTTTGTGGGGGATTTTGATTCGGAATCGGAAACCAAACTGGTTGCAATATTTTTTTGACGCGATCACGTATTTCACTCGATACCTTTTCGCTAATCGATATAGTGGGTTCACAGTTGTTATCATCACAAGTTATATCAATGTTTAGAATTTCATCGGAAAAGTCATCTTCCTCTTCCGCGTCTGAACTCAAATTGTTAAATTCGCTTACCACTTTCGACGTGCCTAATTCACAATCGTGATCAATTTGTTCATTATCGCACTCGCCATTCCGCTCCACAAGTCCCAAGTTGCTTCTCGTCAAAAAATTGCGACCTAAAACAATGGAATGTTTCATACTATCATTTTGTACAACGAAACAATTAATTTTAAAAACGTTTTCTCTAAAATCAACATTACATGTTACCGTCCCTAATATTTTTAATCGGCTATTGTTGATTCCGGTAAAGTTGTGACGTGTCTCGTCCACAGGCGTGATAAGAGAAGCAGGTAAATATTTCTCTTGCACGAAACTGATCGGGCTTCCTGTGTCCAGTAGAGTATGTAAAATTGTTGATGACGAAGACTGTCCTTTATGGAACTCGTACCTCAACTCGTGCTCAAAATCTCCTGACTAAATTTCCCTCCGATGTTCCTTGGGCGTGTGGCGGAATTTATGATGAGATTCGCGTTCGAGATTTTGCAATGTCATAACTGCTTTATTCGTCGGGCAATTATTTGCTCGGTGTCCCTTTTGGTTACATTTAAAACAAGTGATAATAGTGCGCTTAAACTTCGGGCAATTGGCGCTAAAATGTCCAAAGTCATTACAGTTACAGCATTTAATTCTTTGTCGTTGAATGCGTAGCGGTTCCGAATCGGGTGACTGTCGATAACTGGATTTTATTTCAATAAGTCTTTTACTATTGGACTTCAGTTTTTCATATTTTGTCAAAGCAGTTTTAAGCTCAGCAATGGTTTCTGCGTTATATAACAGCATTTTAGTCTGTATGCAGTCTGCATTAGCTAAAAAACATTAGTTTTAGCAAAAGCTATTTTTTTATTCACATCACCCAATGAGTTTTCCGGAAAACTGGAAGAAAAGGATAGCCACATCATCCTTACAGGAACTTTCGTTATCCTTACGGAGTTTTTAATGCCAGAATCGAATTCAGTGATCCCAAAAACCCCCAAATGAGTTTTTTCCGGAATATTTGAGGAAAATGATAATCACGTTATACTTACAGGACCTACCCTTATCCTTACAGGGACGAAGTAGTGAAAACTACTAAATAGTGAAAACTATTGTATTGTCATTGGACTTACGTATGTGTGCAAAATTTCAAGTCAATGGGATGAGTGGAAGTGGGTCAAAATTTGATTGCAATCTGACAAACAGGGGCCTATTCCACAAAGTACAATTTTACACTTGACCAATTGTTAAATTATATATTCACAATTACAAATCCAAAAAAAAACCGATCCAGGAACTCACACATTTGTAAATATTTTTCTTTACATTTTCACAATTTCGATTTATACAATTGTATCAATTTTTTGTATGAACGAAATTTTTCGTTGAATTCAAACACAGAAGTTAAGTTGAAATTTATTCTAAGACGATAAATTCTTCTGCGACGAGTTGCTAATTGCATTTTAGCTTCATTTCCGTTACTTTTAGAGGCGTTTCGACACTGCCAAATATTTCTAACAATTGTAGTTAGATTCCTGCAAAAAAATGTCTTTGTGGAATGGGATTGGACCACAAGCGATATTTTTTCTCACAATTTTCAAAAAAAAAACACTTGTAATTGTAAGCTTGCCGAAATGTGTTGAGGAACAGAAAATAAAGGCTTGTGAAAACATTTCGGATTGTAAAGTTACTCCGAATTTGTACTTGTGATTTATAAATTGTATTTTAAGAAATGAAAATTTATTTACAACTCCTACAATTTGTGAAAAATAGCTACAAATACAAGTCTTGCACTTTTGTGGAATAGGCCCTGACAAGCAGACACAAAGGCAAGCTAAATAAAACCTGTGAAAAAAAAGAAACACCACACTTATATCTAGCTTGAATTTAGTTAAAATTTGAAAAAGAGCAACCAAAAACAACTTTGAGATTTAAATTTCTCACATTCTGTAATAGATTTATATTAAGTATGTACTAGATTTCACTTGGTGAATCACAATACCGAATCGCTTAAAGGTGAAGTGGAAATGAATAGGCGAGAAATATCACGCGTGAGTCTTTCCACCTCATTTCAAATTGTGATCACAATACCGCTGCTGAACACCATATCTAGGGTGACCAGTATAGCGATTTTGATACAAAATGTGATAATTTTCTGTTGATTTTTCCCATGATAAATGGAAGTTTCTCAAATCTCAACAAAGCAGGGGAAACTCTAAAATGTAAGTACCTGTTTCTCTAACGCAGTTTCTCTAACGCAAAATTTACCATTAACCCAACGAAGTATATACAATGGAAGTATGATCTCCCATAATACGCTAAGAAATCAAATAGCGCGAAACACACCTAGATTCTCTTAAAACACGAGTTGGCAGTCTTTCATTCTCGTGTGATAAACTAGGCGATCGGTAAGAGAAAGAAAGATCAAGATATGTGTTTGGCATAAATGACAGCTGGCTGCTGCTGCGGGGACTCTCAATTTTAACTTTCAAGTGAAAAAGTGTAATATTTGCGTTTTGCACCGATTTTTTTTCGAATTTTTGAAGAACCAAATACTAGATTTAGCAAGCAAAGACAAACTATCGGTGTAATTTTCATGTAATTTGAACATGACTGCAATTAATTGACATGAAATTTGTATAACGCAAAATGTTTACGAGTACAATTAGGTTGGGGGCTACTGAATTCCCATGTCAAAATCGGTGAATTTTTTGGCCTTAATAAAAAAAACCAAAAAAATTTACCGATAGTTATTTCCATCAACTGTAAGCGATTCCATTTCAGCACATCATCTATATATATATACTAGCAGACCCTACGTTGGCAGCTAAAAGTTTTTTGTATAAATTTTAGAATGCCAAAAAACCATAAATAACTTAAAAAGTTTTGGGAAAAAATGTTATCCTTACAGAACCTTCCGTTTCGAATTTTGAAATTCCAACACTGGATTCGTGATCAGCGACCCCAAAAACCCCCTAATGCCGATCTTTCCCAGGAAAAACTGGAGAAAGGATATTTGCGTTATCCTTATAGGACCTTCCGTTTCGAATTTTGAAAATCTAATACCGGAAAAATAGAAAAAAGGATATTTGTGTTATCCTTACAGGACCTTCCGTTTTGAATTTTTAAAATCTAATACCGGATTCGTGATCAGCGACCCGAAAAACCCTAAAGACTGTATCGAAAAGTATGGAAACAAAAAATATGGGATTAAAAAGGCGTAATTTAGTTTTTTTTTTAAGAAAAATTTTATAAAATTGGTTATTAAGTACATATTTCTTTATATGTATATACAACATTTCAAAAATATTTTTTATGTTTTTACGATTCGCCGCACTTTTGCCGCACTTTTGTTCTAATATATCCATTACATTGTGAACAGTACTATTCTTTATAGTTTTCGAGATTTTTTGCCAGTCTTTTTTGAATTGCTCCATATCATTAGTTTCCAGACACATTTTCCGAAGGTTTCGCTTCATTATTGCCTAAAATTTTTCGATGGGACGAATTTCTGGGCAATTTGGTGGATTCATTGTTCTTGCCACAAAATTGACTCCATTTGTTGACATCCATTCAATGGTGTTTTTTGCATAGTGACATGATGCCAAATCTGCCCAAAACAACATAGATCCTTCGTGTCTTCGAATCATGGGCAGCAACCGTTTTTTTAGACACTCTTTGACGCACAAATCAGTCAACTGGTTCATTGTTGTGAAAAATGCAGATGATTTCAGGCCACATTCGCAAATTGCTTGCCATACCATCACTTAGGCTCCGAATTTTTCCACCTGAATCGACTTTTGTGCTTCGTTTATATCGTCCCCTCTTGCAATCGTAAAGTACTGAGGTCCTGGTAATGTACGATAATCCATTTTAACGTACGTTTCATCATCCATAATGATGCATTGTTTTTTTTTTTGGTGTCATACAATTTCCGAAGCCGCGGTTTCACGCAAGCTGCCTGTTTTCCGATAAGTTTCGGTTGTCGTTGCTTCCGATTGGTCTTCATATTGTTGCGCTTTTTGGCTAGCTGAACCATTTCAGCACTTGTTTTACATTTTTTCGCGACATCTCTAACCGAAACACTGCAATCACGCCGAATTGCTGCACAAATATTTTGATCCATTTTTTCGCGTCTAGGCCCTGGTTTTCTCCCAGTTTTTTTCTTATCCTCGAATGTCAGTTCCTCCCCAAACTTCTTGATGGCAGTAAAAATTGCTTTTAGCCTTACACCTTCCTGTTTTGTCACTGGCCTCATGTTGATGCCCTTTTCGAAATGCCATTTGTCAACAATCCTTTTTCGTTGCTCTACAGAAAGACCTCGTGTTTCGTAAAATAAAATTAAAATCGCATAGGGTAATTAAATTGTCAAACTCTCAGACGTTTTTTTGACTAAACAAATTTGACTAAAAAGCAACAGCATGCTAATATTGGCTCATTGCAGTTGTTTTCATACTTTTCGATACAGTCTTTATTTTGCCAATTTTTCCGGGGAAAATGGGAAAAAGGATATTTGCGTTATCCTTGCAGGACCTTCCGTTTCGAATTTTTGAAAACCTAATACCGGATTCGTGATCAGCGACCCCAAAAACCCCATAATGGCAATTTTTCCGGGGAAAAATGGGAAAAAGGATATTTGCGTTATCCTTACAGGACCTTCCGTTTCGAATTTTTAAATTCCAACACCGGATTGGTGATCAGCGACCCCAAAAACCCCATAATGGCAATTTTTCCGGGGAAAAATGGAAAAAAGGATATTTGCGTTATCCTTACAGGACCTTCCGTTTCGAATTTTGAAATTCCAACACCAGATTCGTGATCAGTGACCCCAAAAACCCCATAATGGCAATTTTTCCGGAGAAAAATGGGAAAAAGGATATTTGCGTTATCCTTACAGGACCTTCCGTTTCGAATTTTAAAATCTAACATAGCTAAAAACCTGCTCCTGGCAACGCAGATCATTTTGCAAAAAACCGCGTCAAAATCGGTCTAGTAGTTTTTAAGTTTTGTAATTTCAAACGGACAGACAGACCAACAAACCAACAAACATCCATTTTTATATATATAGATTTATACTCCATAGCAGACCCTTCGTTGGCAGCTAAAATTTTTTTGTATAAATTTTAGAATGCCAAAAAAACATAAATAACTTAAAAAGTTTTGGGAAAAAATGTTATCCTTACAGGACCTCCCGTTTCGAATTTTGAAATTCCAACTCCAGATTCGTGATAAGCAACCCTGAAAACCTCCCAAAGACTGTTTTTGCGAGAAAAATTGGAAAAAGGACATTTCCGTTATCCTTACAGGACCTTCCGTTTAGCATTTGAAAAATCGAACACCGGATTCGCGATCAGCGACCTCGAAAACTCTATAATGCCAATTTTTCCGAGGAAAAACGGGAAAAAGGATATTTATCCTTCCAGGAACTTCCGCGTCAGTTTTGCAAATCTAATACCGGATTCGTAATCAGCAACCCCAAAAACCCCATAATGCCAATTTTTCCGGAGAAAAATGGGAAAAAGGATATTTGTGTTATCCTTACAGAATCTTTCGTTTCAAATTTTGAAAGTCTAATACCGGATTCGTAATCAGCGACCCCAAAAACCCTATAATGCAAATTTTTCCGGGGAAAAATGGGAAAAAGGATATTTTCATTATCCTTACAGGACCTTCCGTTTCGAATTTTGAAAATCTAATACCGAATTCGTGATCAGCGACCCCAAAAACCCTATAATGCAAATTTTTCTGGGGAAAAATGGGAAAAAGGATATTTCCATTATCCTTACAGAACCTTCCGTTTCGAATTTTGAAAATCTAATATCGGATTCGTGATCAGCGATTCCAAACATAATGCCAATTTTCCCGGGGAAAAATGAGAAAAAGGATATTTGTGTTATCCTTACAGAATCTTTCGTTTCAAATTTTGAAAGTCTAATACCGGATTCGTAATCAGCGACCCCAAAAACCCTATAATGCAAATTTTTCCGGGGAAAAATGGGAAAAAGGATATTTTCATTATCCTTACAGGACCTTCCGTTTCGAATTTTGAAAATCTAATACCGAATTCGTGATCAGCGACCCCAAAAACCCTATAATGCAAATTTTTCTGGGGAAAAATGGGAAAAAGGATATTTCCATTATCCTTACAGGACCTTCCGTTTCGAATTTTGAAAATCTAATACCGGATTCGTGATCAGCGACCCCAAAAACCCTATAATGCAAATTTTTCCGGAGAAAAATGGGAAAAAGGATATTTTCATTATCCTTACAGGACCTTCCATTTCGAATTTTAAAAATGTACATAGCTAAAAACCTGCTCCTGGCAACACAGATCATTTTGCAAAAAACCGCGTAAAAATCGGTCCAGTAGTTTTTGCGTTTTGTAATCTCAAACCAACCAACAAACCAACAAACTTCCATTTTTATATATATAGATATATATATAAATGGATGTTTGTTTGTTTGAGATTACAAAACTCAAAAACTACTGGACCGATTTTTACGCGGTTTTTTGCAAAATGATGTGCGTTGCCAGGAGCAGGTTTTTAGCTATGTTAGATTTTCAAAATTCGAAACAGAAGGTCCTGTAAAGATATCGCAAATCTCCTTTTTCCCATTCTTCCCCGGAAAAATTGGCATTATGGAGTTTTGGGGTCGTTGATCACGAATCCGGTATTAGATTTTCAAAATTCGAAACGGAAGGTCCTGTAAGGATACCGCAAATATCCGTTTTCCCATTTTTCCCGGGAAAAACTGGCATCAGGGGGTTTTTGGGGTCGCTGATGACGAATCCGGTATTCGATTTTCAAAATTTCAAACGGAAGGTCTTAGAAGGATAACGCAAATGTCCTTTTTCCAATTTTTCTCGAAAAAATGGCATTAAGGGTCGCTGATTACGAATCCGGCGTTTTAGTTTCAATAACTCTAACGAAAGGTCCTGTAAGGGTTACGTTGATTTTTAAGTTTCTTTACAGATTACAAAACTCAAAAACTACTGGACCAATTTTTACGCGGTTTTTTTGCAAAATGATCTGCGTTGTCAGGAGCAGGTTTTTAGCTAAGTTAGATTTTCAAAATTTGAAACGGAAGGTCCTAAAGGATAACGTATTTTCCTAAAAGTTTTTAAGTTATTTATGGTTTTTTTGGCATTCTAAAAGTTATATAAAAAACTTAAAGCGGGCAACGAAGAGTCTGCTAGCATAACGTAAAACTTTTTTTGTGGTAATTTTTTTTAAATTTATTTAGGTTGTCGTCGACTACTATTTTTGACCCTAGGTAGTTGAAACTTCGAGCCACTTCATGGTTATGGTTTCCTACCTGTATACTTTGACCAATATTCGATGGTTGATTTAACGCTGACGATGCTTGCATATACTTAGTGTTGCTTTCGTTTATGTGCAGCGCCAGATTGTGTGCCGCCCGTTCAATCTGACTCAAAGCTTGATTTCCCCATGAATTGAATGTCGTCTGCGTATGTCAGGAGTTGTATCAACTTGTAGATGCATGTTCCTCTTGTCGGGATATCCGAGTCGCGAATCACCTTCTCCAATGCCAGGTTGAAAAAATATGCAGGTCAATCCATCGCCTTGTCGGAGCCCGTTGTATATGGTGATTGGGCGGGACATTGATCCGGCCGCTTTCACCTGGCTTGATATATTAATCATGTGTAGGATCAGTCTTATCAATGTATTTGGGATGCCGAATTCTTTCATGGCTTTATAAAGTTCTACCATGAATATACTAACATAGGTGGCTTTAAAGTCTATGAAGATGTGATGTAGCAATATACCGTGCTCTAGACATTTTTCCATCGCCCGCCTAAGGGTGAAAATCTTAAGAGTAAACATAACAAAAGCTATAATTGCCAATCTGGCAATCATTGGAGACCCGTATGGTGATATTCGTATCAAAATTCGAAAAGTTGTACCAAAATTCCACTTTGAAGTCAAACTTTCCAATAAGATTTTTTTAAATTTATTCCAATCGGATTTTGATGTATGGGAGTTTTATGTAGAATCATATCCTAAATAACTTTTGTTCTTGGACTTTTTTGATAAGATGCACCGTTTTTGAGATATTCACAAAAAACGATTTCGTTCGTATGGGGGGTACCCCCCCTAATGGTCCATTTTTGCCCATTAACGAACTTAGCCTCGCATTTTACGAAAAACGGATCTGCGCAAAATTTCAAGTCTCTAGCTCAATCCGTGCGCCCGCAATCCGCGCCACAGACAGACAGACGGACAGACGGACGGACAGACAGACAGACGGACAGACAGACAGACAGACGGACAGACGGACGGACATGCAAAAATTAAATATTTTTATCATTCTAAACACACTGGTGTAATTCATTTTTTTGTGCGATGACGGGATCTTGGCGTTACAAACGGTAAGGCAAAGTTAATATACCCTTTGGTTTCACCATACGGGTATAAAAATCGGGCTCCTCTCCTCTGAGGTTTTGGATGAGAGCGGATTCGGCGGATCTATCATAGTTCCGTCTGACAGTTTTGTCCCTTAGAGCAGCCGTGTTGAGTTTCACCTGTATTTCTTGCATAATCTGTGATCTTTTCTGTAATGTAATCCTTGCCGATATTGGCCCCGAGGTACGTCCTTATCTGCATCTGGCTCGAGTAGTGGCGTCAGTCTATCAGCACGTGGTCTATTTGGCTACGAGTAACCCCGTCCTCTATATCTTTCCGCACAAACCGACTAGCAACGACCAAGTTCTTAGATGCTGCTACCTCTATGGTCCGTTGCCCATTGTCATTGGTGTCCTCATGCAAACTATTAGTGCCGATGTATCTCCTGAATATTGGCTCTCGTCCTACTTTGGCGTTGAAATCTCCAAAGATGATTTTAACGTCACTCCTTGGACAGGCGTCTAGGACCCCTTCCACATGTTCGTAAAAGGCTAACCTTCTCCTCAATGGATGCCTCTTCTGTAGGATTGTGAACATTGATGAGGTTTATATTAGGTCTGTTCGATATGAGTCCTGGACTTACTCAGAGTAAAAATTTTTACTCTTTTCTGTTCGATATGAGTTCTGAACTTACTCCGAACACATATCGAACAGAAAAGTGTAAGTCCAGAACTCATCTTTTCAGTCCTGGACTTACTCTTGCTTTTAGCTGGAGTAAACTTTTGACAGCTGATATTTGTCAGACATAACCTCTCTTTTACAGTGTTTGGAAGTCAAGAAAAATTTATAAAATGTATAATTATGAAAATTTATATGTTGAAAATCATTCTGGAGAATTGCGAATATACCAAGTTGAGCGTAAGTTTACAAATGTTGTACACAAACGTAAAACTTAACCTCAACCTTGACAGTTCAAACGTGACTTACTCTGAACTTACTCCAAGTTGTTCGATAAAAACAAATTCAGAGTAAGAAAATCCGCCATTTTGTGGAGTAAAGTGAAAATATTCGGAGTAAGTCCAGGACTTATATCGAACAGACCTATTATGGAACTTGCCTCGCACCCATATAGTGCAAAGTCTATCCGATACAGCTTCGAATCCGATAACAGTAGACTGTAATATGTTGCCGACTAGAAAGCCTACTCCGAGCATGTAGTGTTTTGCATGGCCGCTATAATAGAGATCATACCTGCGCTCCTGTAAAACACCACTTCTTGTCTATCTCATCTCCTGCAACGCGGTGATATCGGCTCTATATTAGGACAGGGTATCGGCTAATTGCTGTAAAGCTCTGGCTCTGTACAGAGAACGTACGTTCCATAAAAAAAATCGTAAATCATTATTACGAGTTCGTTGCCTGGATCGTTGTCTTAGATCCAGTTCCGAGGTTATTGCCGGCTTTCCTGATAGTGGTTTTTTTACGGGCAAGTTTATCAGCCCTGCGCCAACTTTACTTTGAACCTGGGATATTTTAATCGTCGTTTTCATTTCAGTTATATAAATGTATAAGAATTTGAATTGTAAATAACTTTGTATGATTGCGCGTTAAGCTCGGTCCACACGCTCCGTCTTTTTGCTACGTCTTAATTTGCGCAGTTTTCCTTCTTAAAAAACTGCGCAGATTTTGCGTCCAGACGGTTCCGTCTTTTATATATTTTACACAGTTTTGTTTGAAATTTTCATAGCGTCAGCATATCGTATTTAGAACTTTCTTTTATGATGAATATAATGAATATTGAATAGATTAATCTAGCAAGACGTATTATTTTTCAGCTTAGCTGTTTGTATGATTTGTAAAAAAAAATGTCGACGAACTAAATGGTGCAAACAGTGGTTATTAAAAAAAAAAGCATTTTTTCTCATGTGAACTTGCTTCAAGAACTGCTCCATGAAGAGAATGATTCTAAATATAAAAACTTCTTAGTGAATTTATTTTCTTGACAACCGTTTCGCGATTAGCACTTTTATCAATTTCCTTGAGTTTATTTATTAGCACTCCGTCACTATATTCCTTTCTTTTATCTTTCCACAAGCAAGGAAACTATTTAAAGTTATAAAGTCCTCTAAAAACTATTTTGAACAATGCCGCAAATCACTCATGTTCATGTAAAATGATTGACGATTGCAGAAAACTGTGTAAAAGGACTGAGTTTTCGTCCACACGCTACGATTTGCCTGCGCGTGCCACAGTTATTTTCAGACACGACCTGAACTCGCACAGGCCGAACTTTTGATCCGCGCGAACTAACTGTGTATCGTCCAGACGCTACGACATGCCTGCGCAGACTCGGTTTGCGCGGGTAAAACGGAGCAAAAACCTGCGCGTTTGGACGTCGCTTTAGAGAAAAAAGCAAGACCAGATTTAAGCAAATGTATTAGCGATTAAGCCAAATCAATTGAAAAAGTTTTGTGTATAATGATTTTTGTTTTTCAAAAACATAAAAATTTGCCTTTTTTTGTGTCAAATGCTTATATGGTAGCCATAATCCGTAAACACAATCGAATTCATAGCACCTTAATAATATTAAAACAAATCAAATTTTAAAAAAAACATAACAAAAGCTATAATTGCCAATCTGGCAATTATTGAAAACCTGTATGGTGATTTAAGTGAACGGCGAACAGTTGTATCAAAATTCGACTTTGAAGTCAAACTTTCCAACAAGATTTTTTAAAATTTATTCCAATCGGATTTTGGTATATGGGAGTTTTATGTAGAATCATATCCCAAATAACTTTTGTTCTTGCACTTTTTTCATGCGTTTTTGAGATATTCACAAAAAGCGTTTTCGTTCGTTTAGGGGGATACCCCCCTAATGGTTCATTTTTGCCCATTAACGAACTTACCCTTGCATTTTACGAAAAACGAATCTGCGTAAAATTTCAAGTCTCTAGCTCAATCCGTGCACCCGCAATCCGCGCCAGACGGACGGACATGCAAAATTCAATTTTTTATACCCGTATGGTGAAACCAAAGAATGGCTGCGTTCAGACGAGGTTGAAACTGGTTGACTTCACCAAGTTTCCACTCGATTTTACGGGCCAGACGCTATCGGGTGTATGCGGGGAATTCACCTGCTGGCTAGGCCGGGTGAACTTGGTTGAAAACACACACACAGATAGAGTTCAATGGTGGGGGTTCACAAAATTTTTCTTGCTACATGTACATTAGATTGCCCATATGTACAAAGTTGTAATTTCAAAAAAATAAGATTTAAAAAAAAAAGTAGGAATCTGTAGTGGAAAAAACCCAGCCGGTTTTTCATTGAAGTTTCAAAAATAGACTTTAAAATGGTGAATCGCTTTAACTGTCCGTAACTCCTATAATATTTAATTTTTCGTTGATGGTCTAAAGACAACTTTTGTAGAGGATAACTAGACGAACATCTAATTCTCACGAAGTTTTGACCTACGGTTGAAATTTAATGCTTTTTTGGTCCCAAAACAGCGATTTTTTAAGAACATTTTCATGAATTATTTTCTTTAAATGTATTTTTTGCACTTTCTAAAGGGTGGAATATTTCTTCTGGTAAGCCTATGTTCTAGAGAATGAAATGTAGATTTATTTAAAAAAAAAAATTATGCCGATCTAAAGTTATACGACATACATACAGACCGACAAACAGACAGATCCTAAATTTTTTGTCTGAAACGGATTTTGTACTGGTCAGAAATATTGAAAAGTATATTTTTTTTTAAGTTTTTCCGATATTCTTATTTGTTATAAAACATTTTAACCCTTAATTTATGAGGTGAAAATCATATGCGTACATGATGAGGTGGTTTTCAATGGACTTGTTCTAATCACATACTAAATCCGTGCTTTTAACTCGGCACACAACACCATACTGTATGAAGGTACTGAAGATTTCAGAGTCACTGTGCTGAAAACATGAGAAATAGCAAAGAGAGAAAAGTCAATGTAGGTCCACTGGACCCACCTCATCAATTAAGGGTTAAAATACAACATTTAATGGAATTTTTTTTTAAATTTTTTTCTTGAAATTGTTCATAATTTTTTGTTAAATATTCAATGAATTTTGCTATCGAATAGCTTTGCATTGATATTTGTTTATAATGCTGTTCCAATGCATGCAGGATATACTGTTTTTGTTGCTCCTGGTGCGTTAGAACAGTATTATATCGAGTCATCAGAATTGTGCGATTTTGTTAGTAATAACACATACTTTTTCTTTGATAAAATATTAAATCAAGAAATCACTGGTATAAGGAACAATTTTTTGACTGCCGATCCAGCAACATGCGAGGAAGACGAGAACTACATCGCTGCGAAGGCAATGATTAAAAATTTACTTGTTGTTAATGATATAGCAGAGCGTGGAGTAGCTTTGATGACTCGATATAATACTGTTCTAACGCACTAGGAGCAACAAAAACAGTATATCCTGCATGCATTGGAACAGCATTATAAACAAATATCAATGCAAAGCTATTCGATAGCAAAATTCATTGAATATTTAACAAAAAATTATGAACAATTTCAAGAAAAAAAATTAAAAAAAAATTCCATTAAATGTTGTATTTTAACCCTTAATTGATGAGGTGGGTCCAGTGGACCTACATTGACTTTTCTCTCTTTGCTATTTCTCATGTTTTCAGCACAGTGACTCTGAAATCTTCAGTACCTTCATACAGTATGGTGTTGTGTGCCGAGTTAAAAGCACGGATTTAGTATGTGATTAGAACAAGTCCATTGAAAACCACCTCATCATGTACGCATATGATTTTCACCTCATAAATTAAGGGTTAAAATGTTTTATAACAAATAAGAATATCGGAAAAACTTAAAAAAAAATATACTTTTCAATATTTCTGACCAGTACAAAATCCGTTTCAGACAAAAAATTTAGGATCTGTCTGTTTGTCGGTCTGTATGTATGTCGTATAACTTTAGATCGGCATAATTTTTTTTTTTAAATAAATCTACATTTCATTCTCTAGAACATAGGCTTACCAGAAGAAATATTCCACCCTTTAGAAAGTGCAAAAAATACATTTAAAGAAAATAATTCATGAAAATGTTCTTAAAAAATCGCTGTTTTGGGACCAAAAAAGCATTAAATTTCAACCGTAGGTCAAAACTTCGTGAGAATTAGATGTTCGTCTAGTTATCCTCTACAAAAGTTGTCTTTAGACCATCAACGAAAAATTAAATATTATAGGAGTTACGGACAGTTAAAGCGATTCACCATTTTAAAGTCTATTTTTGAAACTTCAATGAAAAACCGGCTGGGTTTTTTCCACTACAGATTCCTACTTTTTTTTTAAATCTTATTTTTTTGACCTAAACTTCACGAAAATGGACGGGGAGCAACAAAAATTACAACTTTACACATTTCATATATCTTGTGGACAATCTAATGTACATATTGACATAGCATGTGTAAATATACTGCAGTGCAAAAGTTGAAAAACACTACGTGAGAACGCAAGCAGGTTTTTTCACCCAGAGTAACTTGGTTGACTTCAACCAGTGTCAACCTCGTCTGAACGCAGCCATTGAATGCAATATTTTTTGACGTTTATTCGCGCTTGCCGTAAATAGACAGTGAGTAGATATCATACGGTTGATTTAGTTTTCACGACACTAAACAAAAAGTTTCTTATTTTCCAACGATGAGAAGGAATTACAAATCAAATTGGTACAAGACTACAGTTACAGTTTGCGAATACCAATTTGGAATCTAATGAAAATTGGTGTGGATCATGTGGAACATGTAAAGTTACAGTTGCAGATACATTTACATTCGTGAATAGCCTCATAAGCAACACAGCATACGAACTATATTTCCTAATACTTGCTTTAAGTGACGAAATTTAGATTTTATCACATCCCCATAAGATTTCATTTTGAATTAACCACTAAATTTTGTGGGCGAGCTGGTCGACAAAAGTTAAATTCGATTAAACTTTTTACGGCTGCAAAGTTGGTCGGATTGATTGTATATAGAAGCAGAGAGTCCTATGAGTTTAACATATGAAATGTCGCCGTAAATGTTGTGTTGGGCCAATTATATTTTGGGCTATAACCTAACAAACTTCGAGCGTCCTTATTGAAAGACCCTGTACTTACATATTTACCCGTATCTTTCTGCTGCATTAGTTATCTCTCAAATTAACCATCGCAAAGAGCCTGTTCACATTGGTTGAAATAGTCCGCCTAAAGCCCTAAATAGAATTGGCCCAACACAACATTTACGGCGACATTTCAGATTTTAAACTCATAGGACTCTATGCTTCTATATACAATCAATCCGACCAACTTTGCAGCCGTAAAAGTTTAATCGAATTGAACTTTGGTCGGCCAGCTCGCCTACAAAATTTAGTGGTTGATTCAAAATGAAATCTTATGGGGATGTCATAAAATCTAAATTTCTTCACTTAAAGCAAGTATTAGGAAATATAGTTCGTATGCTGTGTTGCTTAGATTGTATGATAATTGGGTACAAAAAATGTTATATGTAGCTTACTGACTGTCAAAATTCAAATGAAAGAAATAAATAATAATAAAGACCAAGGAATTGAGTCTCTCTCTAGTTGCCGATTGAGGTGGTCGAGATTGGTTCCGGTCGGAGGAATCGCCATCTTGGAGTGTCTTTAGAGTGCAGAGTTGTGTGTTCCAGGGGGGCTCGGGTGTCGGTCGTGATCCCGACTGTACAAACCAGTTTAGACATGTCGCCATTTTCATGGTGCACATGTGGTATTCTCAAAAAACCTACTCGCTGCACCATTCATGTGTAGTGAGAGATGATTAACTTCGACACATGGCCATATAGTTTTTACTAGGCCAACCTAAATCAAACAAAAAAAAAAAAAAAAAAAAAAAGACCAAGGAATGAAAAAATGAATTTCGAAGAACAATTAATTGAGTGCGTGCGCGAATGAAAAAGTTTTATCTGTGAAAAGCAAATTACGTTTAGAACAACAAAGTGTGCGCAATTGTATATGGAGGGCGACATTGTTGCCGTAATCTGCCATCGTAAATGTTTTGTTGGGCCAATTATATTTTGGCCTTAAATAGGACGGATGAGACTATTTGAACCAGTAGCTGTGAGCAATCAGACTGGCGTGAAACATTTGGGAAACGGAACATTTCTAAAGAATTGCAAGTAATACGTTGCTGCCTTTTGCTCTGCGACGTGTTGCATCGACGGCGACCGAAACAATAATTACAATGGAACACATTCAGTGTGGCAGCCAACCAATCAGAGCACGCCAGGCGGAACTCTGAGAACGGAGATTTTAGTTTTGAGGATGATTTTCCTATCAGCAGTCCCACTTCCTCACCTTGCCCTAATGTTGCCAGTTTCTGTCCTATTTAGGCGGACTATTTCAACCAATGTGAACAGGCTCAAAAGTTTGTCAAACTCAAACTTTCACGGAATTAACCGTTTGCTTCGCCTGATGTTTGTCACGCTAATCACAATAGATTGATGTTATCATTACCACCAGATGCCATTGTTAATTGAACTATCAGAACCACTGAATTGTTTAAGCATTTTTTTGGAAAATGGTAATTTGTGCCCCATAAGCTTCGGTTTTGTGCATCAGAATTATATCGAAGCAGATCTGTAAAACTAAACACTGACAACCGGCGTTCCGCCATCTGCTTGCTGAGTGTCCGCCATTACGTAATTAACATTGCACACGCTCTAAAAATTAGCCTGACAAATTAAGCAATTTTCAATTAATATTGAATATGTGCCATCACAAGAACAGAGACAGAGAAAAGTTAATCATCCGCTGACGCTTATGATGAGGTACAAACATTACTTTTATCAGCATTGGAATGAGAAAAAGAGCAGAAAGCAAAACACACACAAAACAATTAAAAATCGTAGGAAATCAGAATGTTGACTGGCAGCTCTTTATTTCAATCGGGCTCTTTATTTCAATCTTCATGATTCAAATGAATCTCTTTGGGAGTAATTTATTGAAGTGAATGAATCACAAATGAATCACTCTTTAACCCTTTCGAACCGCATGGTACATATATAGTACACCTACAGTACAAACAAACGAATTGCGCTTCGAAAGGGTTGAGTGATTTTGCCCACCACTAATTCAAAAACATAACAAAAGCTATAATTGCCAATCTGGCAATTATTGAAAACCCGTATGGTGATTTAAGTTAACAGCGAACAGTTGTATCAAAATTCCACTTTGAAGTCAAATTTTCCAATAAGATTTTTTAAAATGTATTCCAATCGGATTTTGATGTATGGGAGTTTTATGTAGAATCATATCCTAAATAACTTTCGTTCTTGCAATTTTTTAATCAGATACACAGTTTTTGAGGTATTTACAAAAAACGTTTTCGTTCATATGGGGGGTACCCCCCCTAATGGGCCGTTTTTGCCCATTAACGAACTTAGCCTTGTATTTTACGAAAAATGGATCTGCGCAAAATTTCAAGTCTCTCGCTTAATCCGTGCCACAGACGGACGGACGGACGGAGATGCTAAATTCAACTTTGTTTATCATTCTAAACCAGAGATGCAAACCAAATGTTTTTTGAAAAAGGTTCGGTTTTGGTTCAGGGACTATTTCGATATCTGGTTTTGGTTTTGGTTTCCATGTTTTGAAATTTATGGTTTTGGTTCAAAGGGCTTGGTTTTGGTTCGGTTTTTGGTGCGGTTTTGGTTCAGACAAAAAAATCGATTAAAAAAATTTATTTTAAAAAAGTAAAAAAAAACACAGAAAAATAACATTTCAGACATTTCAGTCTTAACATTTTCAGTACAAAATAAAATAAACAATTCAAACTTTAGTATATGGATGTGATATATCGTCAGCTTAACCCTAATCAGCTCAGGCTAATTTTGTCCTTAATCCACGCTGGCGGTGACTCACAGTCACCATTCCGGAAAAAAAGAATAATTTAATTTAAAAAAAAAATTGTGAGTTTGCATTTTTTAATTCAACCAAAATAACCTTTCTCAACCAAATAACCGTTACGGTGACTGTATTAGGTATGAATTAAATAAAAGCGAATCATTATTGGTGTAGTAAAAAAATTTAAATTTTTTTTTTCGTTTTTAAATAGTATTGGCATAAAAAAACAAAGTCAAGGAGCGTGAATGCAATAAATTTTTTTAACATTCGTAACAATCACTCTCAAAACTGAAACAGTGACTCAAAGTCACCGGGTGTGCGGATTAGAGTTAAAGTGAATTTGTGCTAACACCGCGTCTTGATTTGGGATTTTTCATCGCAGAGATTTTTGATTGACCAATCAGAGCTCGAGTTGACGGCGAGAAAAAATCCCAGAGATAAATTTCTTGAAATCTTGCAATAGCAAAATTACTTGGAATTTCACAATTCAAGATGGCGGAATCCAATTTCTCCCGACAAGTAATTGCGAAAATAACTAATTTTTACAAAATACGATACAAAAAGCTTTGGAAGAGAATATATAACATTAAGAGGTTTTTCTTTTCGTCTGTTTTTCTGTTTCAGCCTTTTCAATTTCACGTATTGCATTAATTGCGAGAGCGGCGACTATGTGTTTTCTTTTCATCGGCATTTTGAGTACTAAATTTCAAGAGATTTTCGGCCCAGCTGTCAAAAAAATCTCATTGCGGTGAGATATTTCTTCGGATGAAAAATTGTTAATCAAGACGTGGTGTAAGTCCAAAATATGAAATTTTACAAAAGAGCAAAAAAGGTCTACCGTAAAATTTGATATTTTGGTCTTAGCACAAATACACTTTAAGCTGACGATATATCGATATATGGATTAACGTGCAGTTATTTGCTTATTTCCTATTTAAATTTATTAATAAGATATCTTCAAGCTGAACATCTTCAGTGTTGGCCCGTTTATTCGACAGCACGAACTTCAAAAAATTATATAGTCGATAAAAAAATGTCAATCCTAAATATTTAATTATAAACTGAACCGAACCGAACCAATAAAATAAAATTTGGTTTTTGGTTCGGTTCAATCAGCTTGTTCAAAAATGGTTTGGTTTTGGTTTGGTTCGGCCATATTTTTTCAGAGGTTCGGTTTGTGGTTTGGTTTTGGTTCACTAAAATTTCAGTGGTTCAGTGGTTTTTGGTTCGGTTCAAAAACCGGTTTGCATCTCTGTTCTAAACACACTGGTGTAATTCATTTTTTTATGTGATGACGGGATCTTGGCGTTACAAACGGTAAGGCAAATCTAATATACCTTTTGGTTTCACCATACGGGTATAACAATCAGTTTTTCCAGAACATAATGGAAAACTGATTGATGTGGCCCCTACTTCAAGCATACGTTACTAGATTTTTTTTGTTGCGATTTGAACATTTCGATTTATTGAACTACGCTTGCAAACATTAATTCAAATAATCGATATTTGATTGTATTTACCCCTAATTTATTCACTAGGAGTTAAGCCGAGTTAGTGAGTTAAGGGAGTTAGCTAACCTTATTTTCCATGTTAAAGGTGAGTTAAGGGAGTTAAGGCGATTTAACTCCTAGTGAATAAATTGGCCGTTAGTGTCACAAAAAAATTGAATTATGGTCGATGGATTTTAATCGTGAACTCTGTGGGGCGGAGACCAATGGGATATCGGCAATATCTCAGCATAATGCCATATCGACAATCATTTCGAGCCCTCTGAAAAAAGGCACCTTCGGTAAGCACGCAGTGTTTGTGATCTTCGAGTCTTTGCACTCAGCAATGAGCTCTCCCGGCCACATTGACATATTATTCACTCGGCCCCTTGTGTTACTTTCGATTAGACTTACTTGTGTTCTTTTAAATCGGTTTCCAAAGTAGCTAAGTTGGTAGCTAAATTTCTTTGTTCATTTCTCAATATTTGAAATTCAGCAAAAAAAATTTCATTCTGCTTTTGCAATTTTGCGCCTTCTGATGTCATCGTTACGAGAGACTAATTCCATATATTAAAACAAATCTATTGAAATAAAAAGAACTAAAACTGTCAATTGAAGAAGGCTCCGCTACTAATTGCTGCGTTCCAATCTTCTGTGCGATTCAAGTACTCCAATGTGTTCCAGCCGGGCTATAACATGAAGAAGTTCGAGGAGAACATAAACCGACATCTCTCTTCGTTCTTCCGACCATCCTGAAGTCCGTAACAGATTGACCGGCAGTAGCAGTAGCAGTGGCAGCAAAATGTTCTGATTGGCTGAAATCCGACGAAATCCGACATGTTGTCGGATTTCAGCCAATCAGAACATTTTGCTGCCACTGCTACTGCTACTGCCGGTCAATCTGTTACGGACTTGAGCTGCTCTTCGCCATTAGAGAGCCTATAACCTAGAGAGTGGCCATAGGGACATCTAAAAATGGCCGCCGAGCTGAAAAACGAGCGCGAAAAACTTTAAACATTTGATTCATTGTTATAAATAATTGTGAAAATAACGTAAATCAGTTATTATAAGTAAAAAACTCATGTCTGAGGTATTAAAAAAATTTGGAAACTCATAGCTGTTTTGATCAATTGAAAAATTGTCTACAGACTGTTCTAATCTGGAAAAAAAGCTGTTCTAACTGACCTAATAGACTGTTCTAATTGGAGTTAATAGACTGTCCTACTCAGTAGCACAGTCTATTAAGGTAGCATGGCCACTCTCTAGGTTAAAGGCTCTCTATTCGGCATTAACCCTAATCAGCTCAGGCTAATTTTTCCCTTAATTCACGCATGCGCTGATTCACAGTCACCATGCCGGCAAAATAGAATACTTTAATAAAAGAAATTTTTGTATGTTTGCAGTTTTTAATTCAGTTAATAATATTTATTTATATAGATATACATCATTCGCACTATTTACAATTGTAGCATAAAATTGATTTTTAAGAATGTTCGTTACAAACTTTTTTTCGCATTTGCACATATTTGCTTGGAAACGCGACCTTAACAATGGGGACACAGGAAGCAACGTTTTCTCTTTTGGGAAGTGCTACAGTTCCCAGTGAAAGGTGTCTTCAAGACGTCTTTAAAGACGCCTTCAACACCAGTCTTGAAGCCAAAGTAAAGACACTCGCAAGACCAACGCACAGAGCATGTCTATGTCTATCTTAATGACATGTCTGAAAGTATGTCTTCGTTAGTACTAAATCCGGAAACAGATGGCGCCGATGGAGTTTTTTTTCGCGCGCCCACACAGCGACCTGATTTTAACTTCAAGAGCTCCATTTCATCAGATATTGTAGACTGAATATCCTCGTCATCGTCTTCAAGCTCTGCAAAGTCTGGGTCTTCAATAAAAAAGCTTTCATTTTCTCCTAATATAAGTGTATCCTCGCAGATCTCTTCGCAAACAAAATGAATTATGGGGACTTTTTCCTGATTCGAAGAAGAGGAATTTACATCATAATTGCCTTTTTGACAAATTTTCCATAATAGAAAAACATCAAATGTCACCAAATATATTTATTTACAAAAACTTAATACAAAACGTCTTTAATAATTTAGATAAATAAAACGAGAAACACCAAACACTGAATAAAAGAGCCAAAATTAAAAAATCTCGGGCGAAACGGGATTCTTTTCTGACAGCTACTTTCACAATCAAAACACGTTGCCAGAATTTCATATGCCTACCGCTGTTTTCACGTCGTTGCCCCGATTTGTTTTATGTTTCCTTCTAACATATCGATTTTCATATGTACTTCTCGTTGAAGACCATCTACAAGTCATGTCTTTAAAGACAGCTTTTTCACTGGATTACTATCCCCTACTACGCTCCGATATTTTGCGAAACAAAAGCAAAGTGATACCAAAATAACCTTTCTTTGCTGGTAAAACCGTTACGGTGACTGTATTAGGTATGAATTAAATAAAAGCACACCATTATTGGTGTAGTAAAAAAATTAAAAATCTTTTTTTTCGTTTTTAAATAGTATTGGCATAAAAAAACAAAGTCAAGCAGCATGAATGCAATAATTTTTTTAACATTCGTAACAATTACTCTCAAAACTGAAACAGTGACTCAAAGTCACCGGGTATGCCGACCATGTTAAAGGGTCTTCCCATAATCTCTGGCTGAAACTATAAGCGAGATGTCACACTGGCCATCAGCTGCTGCAGCTGACTGATCCCGACATCAGTTGCACATGTAATCCAATGGCGCACGGCACACTGCAAAAAATGTGCAGCTGCGTGTCTGGGACACGTAGCTGACTTTTTTGAACTGACCTAAATGTAGCTGATATCAGGAGCATGTCGGGTAGTTTCTAATGTCATTTTTGTTAGATTATTTACAATAAAATGATAATTTTCAATATTTTTTTCGTCTGGCGGTAATAATTGTTGTCAGTAGCACAATCTATTGGCCACTCTATAGGTTATAGGCTCTCCACTTCATATAATGTTGATTTTAAAATAATTTCTGACTAGGGGCTGGGCCCCGAATCGCTTCGCATAACGATGGTATCTATACTGTTTTTCGCAGTATTATATTGTTTTTCAGACTCCAATACTGCATTACTGCTTTTTTCCCCAAAATACTGTATTTAAATACTCAGAAAACTTTAATTCTTTAACGTTTCGAAATTCAAATTTATTAATAGCAATGCAAAACGGTAGTGGCAACACAAAACAGTGGCAACACAAAACAGTGGCAACACATGGCAAGCGTAAATACATTCAAACGACGAACAGCGAACTATTGATGGCAACATGTCATATTGATTCGCTTCTTCCTTTCCCTATCGATTACTGTCTTGTCATTATTCATCCTTCTTCAGAACGCGTTACTTTGATTTTGCTTTCCATTGTTAATTTAAAAGAATAAAAATGTCGAAATTAAGAGCAAAGACACAAATTTTCATTGAATAAAATTTATACTGCGAAAAATACTGTTTTTTCAAATCGATTTACTGCTTTTTTAAATTTTTAGGTGAAATATACTGCTTTTTTCCCGAAAAAAGATACCATCGTTAGCTATACATAAAAAGGAGGGGTAGATATTAATGAGCAAAAATTTTTCCTGCGGGCTGACCTCTCTCATGGTGAAAACCGGATCCGAAACCCTTAAGCGCATAAAGAGGTTTCAAGAGAGGGAAAGGGGTTGCTATAAAACTGGATCCGACACCCTTGAGTAAAGGCCAAACGGGGATTGACATCAAAAAGAATCATATCCTTTATTCTGTCAATAACTGTACCTGTGTGCAAAGTTTGATCAAAATCGGCCGCGCCGTTTTTGCGTGATGCCGGAACAAACATTCAGACAAACAGACAGAAATACCGACCGACATACAGACATACGGACAAACATAAATTTTAAGCATAACAAAACCTATAATTGCGAGTCTGGCAATTATTAGAAACTCGTATAGTGATATTCCTATCAAAATTGGAACAGTTGTATCAAAATTCCAGTTTGAAGTCAAACTTTCCAATAAGATTTTTTAAAATTTGTTCCAATAGGATTTTCATGTATGGGAGTTTTATTTAGAATCATATCCTAAATAACTTTTGTTCTTGCACTTATTTGATAATATGAACAGTTTTTGAGATATTCGCAAAAAACATTTTCGTTCGTATGGGGGGTACCCCCCTAATAATCCATTTTTGCCCTTTAACGAACTAAACCTTGCATTTGACGAAAAACGAATCTGCGCAAAATTTTAAGTCTGTAGCTCAATCCGTGCGCCCGCAATCCGCGCCACAGACGGACATGCAAAAATCAATTTTGTTTATCATTCTAAACACACTGGTGTAATACATTTTTATGTGTGGTGACGGGGTCTTGGCGTTACAAACGGTAAGGCAAAGTTAATATACCCTTTGGTTTCACCATACGGGTATAAAAATGTCATTTTTGGCATCAGTATTATACGACCAAATACATCAATGTATGTCAATATTTTTGAGAAAATCCAAAATTACAAAAATTGTCCCCCTTACAGTTTTTATTATATAGATGGGAAAAAAGTAAAGTGGACACATCTACAGATAGAGAGCTTTCCTTTAAAAAAAGAATAATCAAAATCGATTCTAACACCGCGTCTTGACCTGGGATTTTTCATCGCAGAGATTTTTGATTGACCAATCAGAGCTCGAGTTGACGGAGGGGAAAAATCCCAGAGAGAAATTTCTTGAAATCTTGCAATAGCAAAATTTCTTGGAATTTCACAATTCAAGATGGCGGAATCCAATTTCTCCCGACAAGTAATTGCAAAAATAACTAATTTTTACAAAATACGATACAAAAAGCTTTGGAAGAGAATATATAACATTAAGGGGTTTTCTTTTCGTCTGTTCTTCTGTTTCAGCCTTTTCAATTTCACGTATTGCATTAATTGCGAGAGCGGCGACTATGTGTTTTCTTTTCATCGGCATTTTGAGTACTAAATTTCAAGAGATTTTCGGCCCAGCTGTCAAAAAAATCTCATTGTGGTGAGGGGGATCGATACGATATCCTGTTTCCAAAAATCCCATTTTATCAAAATCCCGTTTTTTTTTAAAAATCCGGTTTTTTAAAATCTCGTTTTACAAAATCCCGTTTTTAGTGTATCCCGTGGAAAATGAGAGAAACGGGATTTTTTCGGTCATTAAAAAAAATAAAACAAATAAAAATTTTACAATATTTAATCAGAGTTACTTATTGTATATCTACTAATTTAAAGCTATATTGTAAGCAATATTTTTAAGAAAATCTATTTTTGGCGATAAATTCATGGAGACCTTTTGTGGGGTATTATTTTATAATGGACTTTTCTTCCGATTGCATATCGTGATTTTAGTTGCAACTAAAAATTTTCGACAATATTGGATCTGAAATTTAAACAGATTTTAATGGGCCATCAAATTATTTAGTTTTTAATGAAAAATTTCTTTAGTTTTATCCTACCGGTTAAATTTATTTTTTCTTTTGCAATGAAATTTTGATGCCAATAAAATTGTGCTGTTTCAAAAATGTCTCCTATCCATCTTTTATACAATTTCCTTCAGTTATTAGCCTGAAATAAGAAATTTAATTCTCGAAGCGAAATCCTTTGCATCAAATGTCAATGTTGAATATGGCGGCTGAAGGCATCAATTTTTTTTTCATTTGTTTGCAAACCGGGGACTTTGAGGTAACTCTAAGGGCAACCGGGTCGACCCTGTTCCCATCACACGCTTCTTCAAAGCGAAACTGGCATTCAGGCTCCACAACTAATCACTGTTTCGACCCGAAAACCATCAAATGCTGCTCTATCGCCGCAGGATTTTCATGAAGCGAATGTTGCCCCAAAGACGAACCGTCGATCACCAATTTCCCCACTAAAGCAATTGTGGCTTTGCCGACGTATTATTAATCAGTGCGTCGTGCTCGTCACTTCTTACCCAAATAGCATTTTAAGCAGCAATTATGGTGTTTATCCCCATATTTCGTCACCATGCAAATCGCGGCGATAAGCAATTTATGTCGCAAATACGTAGTTAGTTGTGCCAACGAGACGCTCAACGAGACCCATAGTGGGGAACACTTTTCAGCGGTTTGCGGCGCCGCAATTATAACGACAGGGACGTAATTAGTTGCCTCATGCGCGAGCGTCATCTGACGGCATTATATCACACAATTACACAAATCATCGAGCGGGTTTTCTTTCTCCCTCGAATGCTTGCTAGTAAACAGAGATGAACAAATAAAAACGTAAGCAGAAGACGAACGAGAAAAATCTAATGGCGACAAATTAATGGAAACTTTTGTGGAGTGTTATTTTATAATGGACTTTTCTTCCGGTTGCATGTCGTGATTTTAATTGCCATTAAAATTTTTCGACAATATTGGATCTGAAATTTAAACAGATTTTAATGGGCCATCGAATTATTTTGTTTTTAATCAAAAATTTCTTTAATTTTATTTTATCGGTAAAATTTTTTTTTCTTTTGCAATTAAGTTTTGATGCCAATAAAATTATGCTGTTTCAAAAATGTATGCTATCCACTTTTTATGCAATATCCTTCAGCCATTCGCCTGAAATAAGAAATTTAATTCTCGAAACGAAATCGTTTCCATCAAATGTCAGTGAGAAATATGGCGGCTGAAGGCATCAATTTTTTTTGGTGTTTCTCAGACGGGGAGCTTTAATGAAACTTTAGTGGAAGACTATTTCGACCCGAAAACCATCAAATGCTGCTCTATCGCTGCAGGAATTTTCATGAAGCGAATGTTGCCCCAAAGATGAACCGTGGGTCATCAATTTCCCCACTAAAGCAATTGTGGCTTTGCAGACGCATTATTAATCGGTGCGACGCGCTCGTCACTTCTTTCGCTTCTTTTACGCGGATGTGAATTATAGGTGTAAATTTTTAGTCCCGATTGCGTAAATTGCAGCATTTTAAAGTTGCAAAGAACAAATCTCATGTACCCGTGCCTTTCGATGCTATTTGGGTTGTTTTTTCTCCGAAAAATGTCAATATAATGAACAATTGTTTTGGGAAGTTCATTGCGGTATTTTGGAATTGTAGTTAGTAACCTCATTCAAACCTTTTATCAATGTCGTTTTAAAAGACAAAAATTACTTTCATTAATCAGGCGCCTGATTAATGAAAGTAATTTTTGTCTTTTAAAACGGAATTTTAAAAAACGGGATTCTGAAAAATGGTATTTTAGAAAACGGGATTTTTTTACACGGTATTTTTAAAAACGGGATTTTGGAAAACAGGATTTTAAATACGAGATTATAAAAAACGGGATTTCGTACCCAATCCGCGGTGAGATATTTCTTCGGATGAAAAATTGTTAATCAAGACGCGGTGTAAGCTGGAGCTGTGTCGAAAGAAATACATACAAAATCGCTTTGCCTTTTAAATATATAGATGAGTCTTCGATCTTAACAACACGGATCGCAGCTGGGCGTTTAATGAAGGGGTAAAATACCCATGCTCGAAGCCAGGGTTGCTGGTGCCAAGGTTTTGTTTTTTTAATTTAATTTTTTTTCATTTAGTTAAAACAAATTTTTTTCTTTGTGATTTTTGTGTTTTTTTTGTATGTGAAAACTGTTTAAAACAAAAATAGAGACACTAATTATAAACTGAAAACGATTTTGATCAGATTTTCACCATTGTCCCTGATGATAATATTTTATGACTGAAGTTAGCTTGCCCGTGAGGAGGCTGGAAAAACTAGTGAGCCTATACATATAAAGAGAGTGGACAGGTCGGAACCAACTATTTCCGTTAAGTTTGAATTTTTACCTGATGATGACAGATTTAAACCAGAAGTATTTTAAACCATTTTTACTAATATTTTGTGTACGGTTTGAGAATTAAAAAAATTATTCGGCCGCTAAAATCGTGTAATTTTTAAAATAAAAAGTCCAAAATACTACACTAACACAAACAAATCGCCTTCGCTTTGCGAAAAGATGGCTGAACTTTCGAAATAAAATAAGAGTTACTGTTTTGTGCCGTACTAAAGTTACAAACGGCACAAAACAGTAACTCCAAGATGGCCCACCCATTAAAAAGAAAAAAAAGTGACATTAAAACATAAACAAGTGACATTAAACCATAAACTCAACTTTGACTTGAATAGAAGGTAAATTATTTGTGCTTTAAAATATTAATTACATAATTAAGATGCTAGTGTCGAAGAAGTTCGGTGAAGCGATCGCGGTGTATTCTGAAACCAAAAGCACGACAGCGAAAACTACGTTTTGTATAGCATTCGAGCGGCTGCCTTCTCGCAGGCAGGAATATAGGCGGAGGCTCTTGTGGACGCTGAGAAGACGGCCTCACTGAATCAATCATGGGCGAAGGGTTACTCGCGAAAGGGCGCTGCTCTGGCGGGCACGTAAAAAAAATTGACAACTAGTAATACACTCATTAATACATTAACAACCGTCCACTTACATTTTCGAATTCGGACGAAACGTCCACTTCGAAAGCACTTCGAAAGCCAACTGGCCACTCTCTTTATATGTAGGCTCACTAGGAAAAACTAATTGGGTACTAAAGTTTTAAGCTAGAACCTGAATCGTACGTCGATGCGTCCGTCATGCGTCCGTCACGTCGACAGTTCGAGTAAAATCAACGGGCTGCTATGAGTACTCCCCTAATAATACGTTTTCCCATGCGGCAACCGCATAGAGTAGGTCGACTTTCTACTTTTACATGCGGCAACGGACGGAAATGTCATTTCGCAAAAAAGTTTGTTTACGATTTAAGCAATTTAAGTATGGAACAAATTGAAAGTAATTGTGTCAACGATAAACTAATAGAAGAAGTGCAAAACAATGAGTTAACTTCAGATTCGTTGCCGTACCCAACTGTCACCGCATAAAACTGCCAACCGGACGGACGCATGACGGACGCACCGACGTACGATTCAGGTTCTAGCTTTAAAATTCAAAACCGAAATATTATTCAAAATTGGTGGAAAAGTAAAATGGACACATCTAAAGATAGAGAGCTTTCTTTTTTTAAAAAAAGGATAATCAAAATCGGAGCCGCTGGAGCTCTGCGGAAAGAAATCCAAACCAAATCGTTTTGCCTTTTAAATATATAGATTCGTGATCAGCGACCCTGAAAACCCCCTAATGACATTTTTTCCCGGAAAAATTGGAAAAAGGATATTTGCATTATCCTTACAGGACCTTCCGTTTTGAACTTTGAAAATCTAACACCGGATTCGTGATCAGCGACCCCAAAAACCCCGAGTGATACTTTTCAGCCTCCTTTACCCCCCGTTCACCCCCTTAGCGCTAAAATTTCGAAAAATCTCGCCTTAGTGAGCACCTACGCGATGGTTGGGAGATATTCTGAAAGTTTCAAGTCTCTATCTTCAGGGGTTTGGGCTGGGCGTCAGGTTAAATAATTTTATATATAGAGAAGATGGTTTTCACTTTTTCCAATAAAAGACGATGCGTAATAGATATTTTTAATTTTACGTTTAAAAAACTCAATTTAAAAAAAAAAATATTTTGCCACCGCTCAGAATTGAATCCGTACCTGGCGCGATGTAGTTTACACTTATTCAGTAGTAATAATATAAATTTTAAAGATAAATTAAGTCAGCGTTTCTCAACCTTTCAGTATTCGCGGTCCAATTTTCAATCAAAATTTTCATCGCGCCCCCCTGCATACAATAAAATGTATGTCTATCTAGAGTGTCTATTTAATATTAAGCCTTCCTTCGAAAAACTTTGCTCTGCAAGACAGGCCCAAGAAGTCACTAATAATTATTAAATTTGTTTTTAATTTAGTAAGTTGTTAATAAGTTAATTATTAAATATTATGTCGAAATGTATTTTGTTTTGCATGTGTGTGTGTACTTTCCTTTCAGTCAGTTAATCAACTTTTTTAAATATTTTCTCTTGCTGGCGCCCTCCTTAAAAGTCCTCGCGCCCCCTAAGGGGGCGCGCCCCACAGGTTGAGAATCGCTGAATTAAGTGATAAAACATAACAAAAGCTATAATTGCCAATCTGGCATTCATTGGAGACCCGTATGGTTATATTCGTATCAAAATTCGTTATACCAATATTCCACTTTGAAGTCAAACTTTCCAATAAGATTTTTTAAAATTTATTCCAATCGGATTTTGGTGTATGGGAGTTTTGTGTAAAATATATCCTAAATAACTTTTGTTCTTGCACTTTTTTGATAAGATGCACCGTTTTTGAGATATTCGCAAAAATCGTTTTCGTTCGTATGGGGTATACCCCGCCTAATGGTCCATTTTTGCATATGAACGAACTTAGCCTCGCATTTTACGAAAAACGAATCTGCGCAAAATTTTAAGTCTGTAGCTCAATCCGTGCGCCCGGAATCCGCGCCACAGACGGACGGACGGACATGCAAAAATCAATTTCGTTTATCATTCTAAACACACTGGTGTAATTCAATTTTTTGTGTGATGACGGAATCTTGACGTTACAAACGGTAAGGCAAAGTTAATATACCCTTTGGTTTACATAAACAGGCAGTCATTGGGGACTGCCAGCAGAAGTGAAAACAATAATATATGTAAGGTAATAATTATTTTGTCTTGTATTTATACCTATATATTTTTCAACCTGAAATTTTGAAAATATATGCTAATAAGCAATAAATTTCAAATAAAAGTCAATATGCATATTAAGGTTTGAATTCCTGAACAGCACATGATTTTCTTAGATAACAAATAGCTAGAGATATTTATTTTTTTCTGTATAAGAATGCCACGTGCTGTTCAGAAATTTTCTGTGTAATTTTATTTTGCTGTATATTTTCCAAAAAAAAACAAATCGATTTTTTGTTTATAACAAAGTCACGTGCTGTTCAGAAATTTTCTGTCTAATTTTATTTTGCTGTATATTTTCTAAAAAAAAATTGTTTTTTTGTTATTTTGCTATATGATATTTTCCAAAAAAAAAATCGTTTTTTTGTTGTGTAAGAAAGTCATGTGCTATTCAGAAATATCATCGCTAATTTTATTTTGCTCGGTACTGTCTTCCAAAAAAAATCGATTTTTTCTGTATAAAAAAATCAAATGAAAGCAAATCAGCATTCTTAAGCTGTTAAATTAGCATGTCGGTGACGCGAACTCATAAGATTTTACCTATCCAAAAATCGCCCAACGCGCCTAAAGAAGTATAATATAAATAAAATAAGTAATTTAAGGTCAAAATAAAAAATTAAAAAAAAAACATTTTGTCACCACCCGGAATCGAACCCACACATCTGGTGCATTGTAGTCTAACACTTATTCAGGAGTAAAAATGTAAACTTAAAGATAAATTAAGTAATAAAATATTAAAAAAGTAAATAAATCAAGAAAAAAAAATTTGAAAAGAAAAAAAAAATTGAAAAGAAAAAAAAAAGATTTTGTTACCGATAAGAATTGAACCCGGTGCCTGGCGCATGGTAGTCCAACTTCTAACTCACTGCGCTGATCAGACAGTACGGAATGTCGCGTTAACATTGAAGACTTAGTTAGCGGCATATTAATAATTTTGAAAGGCAAATAACTAATAAAGTATTATTAAAAATTGAAAAAAAAAGTAAAACGGACATATCTACAGCTATAGAGCTTTCATTTAAAAAAAAGAATCATCAAAATCGGTTCAATAGGAACTGCAGGAACTCTGTCGAAAGAAATCCATACAAAATCGCTTTGCCTTTTAAATATATAGATTGGGAAAGTTCTTCCTCCGAGTCCGACATTTTGACGTTTGAGGTCAGCTGATCCCAGTGCAGTGTGCCATGTCAACTGATCGAATCAGTTCCTGCAGCTGCGCGACCTGATGTCGGGATCAGTCAACTGCAGAAGCTGATGCGCCAGTGGGACATTTCCCTAAAAAAGACTGAAACTGCAGTCCTAATACAGTGGTTAAGTACATTAGTCTTCCCGTCACGGTGACTTTTATTCCTCAAAATGCCTTTCCGACGGACACGCTTCTTCACTTTTTAGTAGGCAAAACTTGTGTGCAACAAGCTATCGCTCATGTGTGTGTGGTTCTCATATATGTGTTGTATTTCTAGCTCATTCCCTTACTAGCTAGCACCGAGGCAACATCAATTGCCAAAATAAAAACTGCCAACAATAGAATAATAAGGACTGGTAATTTGTTATGGCATTTACTGTTTCCTACCTACCTGAAAAATAAAACTACCTGCAATTGGTATTTCACTATTTGCATTCAATTTTTGTTTATTTGGGATATGTATACGAGTCGGTGGCTACCCTGATAACCAAGTCTCAGTACTGAGAATTTTAAGTGGTGAAAATAGTACTGAAAACACCACTGATAGTTGTTGTAATAATCAGTGCTTCGCATTTTATAGTATAAAAAAATCTGTTATTGTATATGTTAATTCTCACTACTTAAAATAGTACTGAGATTGGCACTGAAATTGGTACTGAGAAAATAAAGACAGTGTCATCAATGTTATACTTATCTCTTTCTGAATTTTCTCAGTACTGATTTCAGTACTATTATCAGGAGTGAGAATCAGCGATTTAAGCGTATCGTCGGATCGTGTCTCAAGTTGGTGCGGAGCAGTGGTAAATTTATAAAAAATTTTTTTTGAAATATTTATAAATATTTATTCGTGTATATTTGTTCGTGTAAGTTTAAAATGTTAAAGAAAACTTTACAAAATAATATGAGCATGCTGCAACGTCAGCTAAGAGAAGCTGAGCATCGTTATAGCGCGGATCCAGTTCCAACCAGTGAAGTGCTTGAAGAATGTGCTTCGCCACCCTGGGAAAATGTTCAGGACACTTCAAATTCAGAGGAATTTTGTAGTAGTGATGACATCAATTGATGAAATCACAAATTTGGAGCAGCGAGCCCAAGATCATGAGTTCGCAGCAAAGCTGGTAATGAAAATACAATGATGTGTCATTTCTTTTAAATGTTTTTTTTAAATATTAAGGAAATATTCTTGCGTCGATTCCAAGTTGGACCGAATTCAATTGAGCAGGCATTTCGTTGTATTGGAACAGACGAGTTCTACATCCGGTATAACTGGAAAGGCATAGCTGGTAAAGAACCACTGAAGAATTTGAGCGTATTTTCCAAAATATTATACAGTAATTATATTTGGTTTCTTTTTAATGTTTCCAGACTAAAATTAAAATTTCTTTTAAGATGCCTGTGGTAAATTAGGACCAAAGCCAGAATTTGAAAAAAAAGTTCAGCAGTGCATTCAAAAATCGCACAATCGCTATCACCAAATGGGGAAATATAATAAAAATAAAAAAACTAGCGAATAATAATATATAAAATTTTTAAAAAAATAAAATTTAGTTTATTTCTGAAAAAAAAATTTAGTTTATGTACTGAAATCAGTACTGAACACACTACTGAAATCTGTACTGAACACACTACTGAAATCAGTACTGAACACACTACTGAAATCAGTACTGAAAAATGTGCTCAAATATGCAGTGAAAATTCTGCTGAAATCAGTACTGAGAAATGTGCTGAAATATGCAGTGAAAATACTGCTGAGGTAAGTAGTGAGAGCATAGTTGTTTGTCCCTTTCTGGCATTCGTAGACACTCCCTTTAAAAATGAGATAGAAACTTTGTATGTATTGGTGCGTATTACCAAAACCACTGAGAATCTTCTCGATGCCCTATCCGTTTTCACTGCGGTTCTCATGCTGAGTCTCACCACTGGTTTCAGTGCTATTTTCACTACTTTTTGGTTATCAGGGTAAGCACCGACTGACTCAATGAAATTACGCACACATGCATGCTGACGTGCTATACGAGCGACTTTGTTTGTGTGCGTATAATAAGAAGTGAAGAACACTTTTCGAGTGGCAACTTTTCTCCTTTTGCCGCACTCGTTTCTTTCCTACAATTTGGTGAGGTTGAGGCATGCTGAAGACTGAAAGTTGCCTCGTGTACGTCGCCAGTTAATGTGCAACACCAAACCGGTTCGGTCGGACCAGGTCGGGCCAATTTCGCAGCACCTAAAGGCCCCCATCCACGAGATACATGTATGACACATGAATAAAATACAACAGATTGCGCATTGCACAGGTACGCCATGTTACATTTTTGCTGTCAAGAGATTGTGATGTCACAAAAGCGTAAAAATCTAAAAGATCAGAGTGAATATTCTGTTTGTGGAGTTTTAAAGTATTTTACGTCTTAATTAAGTTGGAAAACGTTTTATATTTTAACATAGAATAGTCTCAGGAAATTCAGTTAATATTAAAATGGGTGTTTGTGCAGTTTGGGATTGTAAAAGCAACAATGAAAAGCAAAACAATGAAACGACGATTCTTCCATTCCAAAAAGGTAAAGCAATTTTTAACTCTTTTTTAATGGTATCAAATAAATAATTTATTTTTTCGTTTTCCCATGTTGAGGGTAGGTATTGTTCAATCAAACAATACACTAAAGCTCCAAAGTGAAGACGTTTTGGATTCAAATATGTGTTAACGCAACTTACATGTCCATATGTACACATTATGTGTGTTTTGTAAAGGCTAAAACGACTATTTTTTAATATTTATTTTAGGAAATATATTTAAAACGATTCAGGTACCAAGAGAAGACTATAGTCCAGAACCGGAAAACGAATTTCCTATGGCTTACGATGGCTTGAAAAACCTGGCAGGTTATATTTGCCATAAATTCCGTACCTGACTACAGTGTAAATCCGTTAGAGGACATCACTTACTCTTGGTTCAACCATTTAAGTGAAGGTGGTCTTTCCAAGCGAATCGAGGAAATGATGGTTCATGTAATGGCACTGGACAAAATTTTCCTTGTTAATGGGGAAAACCTAGACATACGGAAAGATTTCTTAAAACATTTAATCCAATTGTCCGAAGAAACAAATATTCAGTGCGACTTAAAAGTAAAAAACTAGTTTTTCGGATCGAGGATGTGTTTTCGTATACGTAAATTGAATAGAGAACTGTCTGAACATTTAATTATAAGAAAAAGGAAAAAAAATGATAACTTAGAAATTTTAGCTATATTTCATTTATTACTTAACATTTTCACAAAGTGTAGACAAAATTTTCAGGCATTGTTGTTCTTTGACTATTTTTTTTACTTTTTATAAAGTACTCATAGCAGCCCGTTGATTTTACTTTGACCGCATCGAACTGTCAACGTGACGGACGCACGGACGTATGTTTCTGGTTCTACCTTAAGTTTTGAATGCTTACAAGGCCCTTAAAGAAAAACCAAAATACGAAAACGACAGCGATTTTCACATCGCTCAAGAAATCGAGAAACGCAAAAAAATCGAGAAATCGTAATACCATAGGTGCCTGTTCACATTGGTTGAAATAGTCCGCCTAAATAGGACAGAAACTGGCAACATTAGGGCAAGGTGAGGAAGTGGGACTGCTGATAGGAAAATCATCCTCAAAACTAAAAACTACATTCTCAGAGTTCCGCCTGTCGTGCTCTGATTGGTTGGCTGCCACACTGAATGTGTTCCATTGTCATTATTGTTTCGGTCGTCTTCGATGCAACACGTCGCAAAGCAAAAGGCAGCCACGTATTACTTGCAATTATTTAGAAATGTTCCGTTTCCCAAATGTTTCACGCCAGTCTGATTGCTCACAGTTACTGGTTCAAATAGTCTCAATCTGAACACGAGCAATATTTCATCCGTCCTATTTGGGCGGACTATTTCAACCAATGTGAACAGGCTCTAGGGAAGGCGTGTAAATGTCATCAACACCTGCTCCGGATTTTTCGCATGTTCCCACTTTTTTCAGCTCCCGCCTGCAGCGAATGCTATTTATTTTTCTGCGAACCATTTCCCGGTCTACATTCGATTCAATTTCCTTGAATTTTTCCACTAATTTTTCGTATGCAGCATTTTTAAGTGATTTATTTTTATATGCTTCACTTTTCCCTTTCCATAATTCCCGCAAATCTATACAGGGTGGTCCGGATTAGGATGTCAATCCATTAACCCTTCATTCTTTGCACAATTTCATGAAAAAAAGTCCACTATACATGTGTTCGGAAATGTACCGTTATCGAACGGTAGCCATTTTAAATTTTCCCGTCGGAATTTTTCCGCACATCACTAACGAGGCTCTCACTGCCACAAATATTAACGGATTTCTATGATTTCTATGTCGTTAGATAGATAATAAAATACTGTTACTGTTAGATAGATAATAAAATACTACGATTTCTAGTTCCATAGATATAACCAAAACACTACTCCATGTTTCCACTGAAATCAAAATCAGATATTTTTCTTAATGGAATAGGCACTTCCCCGCACTTTTGGACATCGTTTGAAAAAAATACATAAAACAAAACAAAAAACATAAAACAAAAAAACATAAACATAAAACAAAAAAATACATAAAAATACATAAAATTTCAAGATCCATGCACTATCGAATGTAGTAACGGTTGTATTCTTGTACTGTTTTGGAAAAACAAACTATTTCCAATCAAATGGAGGTCACTTCGAAAATCTTTTGTAGTAATTGTTAAATAAAAACGTGTTGTTTTGTTTTATGTATTTTTTTCAAACGATGTCCAAAAGTGCGGGGAAGTGCCTATTCATTAAGAAAAATATCTGATTTTGATTTCAGTGGAAACATGGAGTAGTGTTTTGGTTATATCTATGGAACTAGAAATCATATAATGAAAATTAAATATGCGTTTTGTGGGGAATTGACAGAGAAATAATACAAAAATAAAAAATAAAAAAAAGTATAGGGCAAGTATTTGAGAAAAACGCAACTTTCTCAAATTTTTTGGATTGAAAACAAAAAGCAAGGTGTCTGTCTCGTAGAGACGGCCAGAAGACGTGGATCCGCCTACAACGGTCGCCAATAGATATTTAAGTAAGAAATTTTAGTGAAAAGGAAATTAAGGAAACAAATTTTTATTTAAAACATAACAAAAGCTATAATTGCCGATCTGGCAATTATTGAAAATCCGTATGGTGATTTAAGTAAACGGCGAACAGTTGTATCAAAATTCCAGTTTGAAGTCAAACTTTCTAATTAGATTTTTTTAAAATTTATTCCAATCGGATTTTGATGTATGGGAGTTTTATGTAGAATCATATCCTAAATAACTTTTGTTCTTGCACTTTTTTGATAAGATGCACCGTTTTTGAGATATTCGGTTTCATAATTTTATAATATAATAATTTTATTTATAATAATAATTTTATATAATAATTTTATTTATAAGTAATTGGTTTATAATAAGAGTATGAAGTAAATATCATACATACAGTGTTCAAAACACTCCCATTTCTAGTCTTTCGTTCAAATTAGTTATATATATAATGACGAAGGTTTTACATAAATTTACTACTGTTTCATCGATTCTACTACTGTTTTTCGGCCGATTTACGAAAATCAAAAGTCACAACCCTGAACAGAAGTTTAATGCTGGGAGCGAAATATCGCTCTCTTACACCGCGTCTTGATTAACAATTTTTCATCCGAAGAAATATCTCATCGCAATGAGATTTTTTTGACAGCTGGGCCGAAAATCTTTTGAAATTTAGTACTCAAAATGCCGATGAAAAGAAAACACATAGTCGCCGCTCTCGCAATTAATGCAATACGTGAAATTGAAAAGTCTGAAACAGAAGAACAGAAGAAAAGAAAAACCCCTTAATGTTATATATTCTCTTCCAAAGCTTTTTGTATCGTATTTTGTAAAAATTAGTTATTTTTGCAATTACTTGTCGGGAGAAATTGGATTCCGCCATCTTGAATTGTGAAATTCCAAGAAATTTTGCTATTGCAAGATTTCAAGAAATTTCTCTCTGGGATTTTTCCCCTCCATCAACTCGAGCTCTGATTGGTCGATCAAAAATCTCTGCGATGAAAAATCCCAGGTCAAGACGCGGTGTTACTAATGAAAAACATACTTATTTATGTGTGTGCACGAAACCAGCGAGAGTATTGGTAGAAAGCCCCGAAAGTAAATCGGACATGTATGAGTAAGTAGTCGGTGATTTAGTCACTTGTCATTGTTCGCGCTATTATGCATTGTTTCGTCGGGAGGAAATCGCAACTTTAATTTTATATCGCGTTTTAGGTAAATAATAATATATTTTCGCCCAAAAATAAGTGCAAGTATTTCGTGGCTTAACAAACTCGTATTTATTATTAGATATTAGTGATAAACTACTGTTTTCCGTGATTTTACTGTGTTTTTCTTGGCCGACAAAGTGAGTTCGGAATAATTTTACTTTACCGGAATGCGACGAATTGCGAGGATCCGAGGACCCCAAATTAGACAATTTGAGGTCACAGACCTCATAAAAGTGGTTTAAAATGACCGCTGAAGTGGGGCGGAAAAAAGGGGGGTGAGGCTGAAAAGTTTTTCCGCTCCAATTTCCAGTAAAATTGGTTTGTAGCTAAAGTTTTTTTTCGTCAGAAAAGTGAGGTTATATGAAAATTTTAAAATAAAATTTTGTAATTAAAACAGCGTCAGCAGTCATTTCAAACCACTTTTATGAGGTTTGTGACCACAAATTGTTCTAGTGAAAGTGCGTTTTTGACAATCCCTCGGATTCCAGTAAAGTAAAATTTAGGGGAATTGGCAATAAATAGCTGGTAAAGTCTAGTGAACAAAGTGATATTTAGTGAAATTATTTTACGGGTTGCAAAATTAAAAGAAATTATATGCATTTTTGGCCATTCGCAAAGAAAATGCACTTGCACTTAATTATGGGTGATTGCGTTCGGTGTTTTTCATGACCTGTGCAATAATATTGTGCAATAATAATTATATTTGAAGTTTTCCAAACGATTTATTTGAAAAGAAAATGTTCTTCAGGTGCCAGTTTATTAAGTAGCCTTAACATATCGTATTTTTAAAAAAATATTTTAGCCGGAAATTACCAAAACAGTGACATTTTTAAAATTTGTTTTTTTGGTTTTTTACTTTTTTGACAAAAACTATTTCTTACAAGTATGTTGTATAATAAATATGATAGATCATTGAGTTTTCTGCATTTTTGCCTTTTACTGTAAATAATTATCTCGTACCGTTCTCAAAATATTAACGAAATTCAAAACACCCCTTCCGACTACTTGTAAGTATATATGTGTGTGTAACTTTCCCGAGTTCGTGGCTTCTTAGCGAGGTGTCCCATTGGCCATCAGCTGCTGCAGCTGACTGATCCCGATATCAGTTGCACATGTAATCCAATGGCGCATGGCACACTGCAAAAAATGTGCAGCTTCATGTCTGCGACACAAAGCTGACTTTTTTGAACTGATCTAAATGTAGCTGATATCAGGAACATGTCGGGTAGTTTCTAATGTCATTTTTGTTAGATTAAATAAAATAAAATGATAATTTTCAATATTTTTTCGTCTGGCGGTAATAATTGTCATCAGTGGCACAGTCTATAAAGGTAGCATGGCCACTCTATAGGTTATAGGCTCTCTACTTCATATAATGTTGACTTTAAAATAATTACTAGTTGAGGACATCATAAAATTTTGACAAGTCTGTTTAACTAATAAACTTTTGAACAAGTGGAAATAAATACGATGTCCACCGAATAGGAAAAATTAAACACAGGAATCGTACAAGCTGTAGGAAAAGGTAGATGTTTGTACGATTGCACAGATTCAGTTTTTTTTAGCAGAGAAATAAGGAGAAGTTCTTCCTCCGAGTCCGACATTTTGACGTTTGAGGTCAGCTGATCCCAGTTCAGTGTGTCATGTCAACTGATCGAATCAGTTCATGCAGCTGCGCGACCTGATGTCGGGATCAGTCAGCTGCAGGAGCTGATGCGCCAGTGGGACATCTCCCTTATATCTCGCTGATTTCGGATAAAGCCAAAAAATTGAAGCATTTTTCTTGTTGGTGTGAGTAACAACGAACACCATTAAGTTTAATGTAGTGACGTAGGGAAAAATGGACAAATTTAGAAAACCTTAGATAAAGCAATTCATTTGCTTTGATACGCCACTGGTGTTTTTTGACACATCGCTCTTCTTCTTGTTTTTGTTGTTTAATGGTGCACCATTAAAAATTAATTTCGCGTATGCTGACGAAAAAACAACATTTTACGTAACTTTGATGATAAAATTTGTTTTGGGCGTGTAGCAAAACTTTATTAAAAGCAAAACGGAGTTTCGCGAGTGCGTGAATTTGTAGGAATTATCATAAGTTTTTTTTCGTAGACGTTTCGGTTTTCATCGAATTTTGTTTAATTTACTGACTTAATTCGCGCAAACTAAATTAATTTCGATGCAAAACTCACCGCTTATTAATGATAAAACCATAAAATAACGTGACATGCTGTGGAAATGTGAAAAAATGTGACTTTTCGGACAGTAAAATCTCTTTGGGGGATAAATCAGAAATCTCTTTGGGGGCTATTCAGAAAAAAATGCTTCACTCACGGACACTGTATATGTGCAGATTCTGTCTTCCTGTCATTCTTATTCGTAGGCCAACAGCCATTGCTCGAGGCTTTTATTCATTTTTATGCGAGACCCACAAACCGCTTTGAACAAGAAGCGAAAACTTAAATAGAAATCATTTTCGTTCCCAAGAACGAGAGTCGGAAACCACAGCAAACGATTTTGCCGTTAAGAGCGACACTTTTCAGAGCGAAAAGAACGAAATAACATGGCTTTCACTACATCAGATTCAATACACACAAAGGAGGAGCATAAAAAGAGTATAAATGTGAAATCTGTACTACAAGCAGCAAACACAGCATAGCAGCGGCAGTGAAAATTTAGATTTTGATTCTTAAAAAAATAATTGAACATAGTTTAACATAACAAAATACCCTAAACAATGCTTTAATGTAGGCCGGATCTTATAACACAGTTTCTATTCGGATGTCACCACAAACTATCGAGTTTCGTCGATTGCAAATTTGTTATCATGGCAGCAAGCCGATTTTCTAATTTGTACCCCCATAACCAAAATCCAAGACGTATCCACGTCAAAAAAAATCTTGTTTAAAGCCATTTATTTAGGGAAATCTGCAGTATTTCACAAAACTTTTAATTGATCCAAAAACAGTATTTTATTATCTATATAACGACATAGAAATCATAGAAATCCGTTAATATTTGTGGCAGTGAGAGCCTCGTCAGTGATGTGCGGAAAAATTCCGACGGGAAAATTTAAAATGGCTGCCGTTCGATAACGGTACATTTCCGAACACATGTAGCACAAAAAAACATTTAAAATGTTAAAATTTTGTGTTGAGAACTGACCGATGGGGTCTTTTGGTTATATTCAAAATACTTTAATAAAAAAGAGCCATATCCAGCCATAAGGGTCAGTTGATGACAGTCACTGAGACATGATTGATCTTATCAATTGCCGTGTGCCTGACGATTAGACTTGCGCGACTAAAAATATGAGTTTTGTGTACTTAACATTCGTTTTATAAATTTGTACATTTACGAGCCTCAAAGCTTTCAACAATCCACTCTACAGACTTTTTGGTTTCTTATATGAAGTACGTAGTATCAAAAGTATTGTACAGTACACTCACGATTATATGTACAGGAAATTTTAAGCTTTTTATTTAACAGAGTATTTATTCTCAAAAAGTCTAGTTTATCCTTAGATGCTTACGCATCCTTGGACAATTTTTATGTGACAAATTTAAGAAATATTAAGAGGTATTCATTTCGAATTGCGGTCAAATTAAAAATGCTTGATTGCATCCTAAAATGTGGCCTTTAGGCAATCGCCATAAAAAAAGGCAGATTTATAGGCGTGAGAAGGAGTGGTCAAATCTAATTAAGTTGGATGGAAGAGTTGTGTAAGAGTTTTTCTAGCATTTATAATTTTTTGACCTTACTCACCATTTTCCAGAGAATCTCAAAAATATTTTCATTTGAACGACAGTTTCTGGAAGGGTTGGATTAATTTTGCTCATCAACGAACTTAGTTTTCATTTTTGAGAAAAGCTCTTTGTTCCTAGCCAAACCTAGCACCCGGAATTGTACCCCTCAGAAAGCGTAATAAGGTCTCTAGTATATAGATGAACATTTCAACTAACAGTTGTTTTTGGGTCAAGGAATCGTGAAATGAGTTTTGATTCGGTAATCTTTGTACAAATTTATGAAACGAATGTTAAGTACACAAAACTCATATTTTTAGTCGCGCAAGTCTAATCGTCAGGCACACGGCAATTGATAAGATCAATCATGTCTCAGCGACTGTCATCAACTGACCCTTATGGCTGGATATGGCTCTTTTTTATTAAAGTATTTTGAATATAACCAAAAGACCCCATCGCTCAGTTCTCAACACAAAATTTTAACATTTTAAATGTTTTTTTGTGCGATATGGATTTTTTTTGCTCCTTTATAATTTATGAAAGTAATGACATCTCACTCTCTCTTTCGGCGCTACTAATGTCTCTCACCAGAGACAGAGATCCCTACACAGTCTTATCAATTTATTTGGGATACCGAGATCTCTCATCACTTTATAAAGTTCTACCCTGACTAGGCTATCATAGGAGGTTTTAAAGTCTATGAATATGTGTATTACTTACCTCGCATGCGTAGAGTGCATAGTCTATCTGATACAGCTTGAAATCCGATAACAGTAAATAAGAATCGGTTTTATCAACTGCTTATATAAGAGCATCCTTGTCATTGGAGAAAGCATGCTTTTCGGGTGCATTAACGAGGCGATAGACATATAAGCTTTATTTGCTTTTCTTAGGGATTCCTTAACATGGTCATTGAACTTTAAGAGCTTATTAAAATTGACACCCAGATATCTAATCTTATCCTTGGGCCGAAGTTCTCGACCACCCAGAGAGATAGAGAGGTTAGAACATATTTTGGCAGTACCCGATGGACCCCTTCCAGACGCGTTTCTAAAGTGAATTAGCTTTGACTTATTACTATTAATTGCAATGCCCCATGAGTCATAATACTCCTTGATCTCATCCAGATGGAGCTGCACAAAACGGGCAGCGACTTTTGGATCTCTGTTTGACGAAAAAATATCAATTGTTGCCTAATATACCGTAGAGTTGTTGAAATTTTATGAGTACCAAACGAATTTAACACTCGTATTTTTTTAAAGTTGTTCAATTTAACATGCTTTTGACTGAAATGTAAAATTCGAACAAGAAAAAATAAAAAAAAAATTTTTTAAAAAAAGCTTTTATTAAAAAAAATGCACTAAAAAGAAAAAAATAATTTTCTGGACGCTGTGTATCACAAATATAAAAGCTTTTAAAAGGCGAGATAAATGTTTATTTTATTGTTTTATGCTTTATCTCGCTTTTTAAAAGCTTTTATATTTGTGATACACAGCGTCCAGAAAATTATTTTTTTCTTTTTAGTGCATTTTTTTAAATAAAAGCTTTTTTTAAAAAAAAAATTTTTTTTATTTTGTTCTTTTTAGTCTTCGAATCTATAGCTTTACATTTGAGATGTCCTTACAGGCTTTTTAACTTGAGAATCGTATTCAGCGAACCCCAAAACCCGCAGAATATATTTTTTCCCGGAACAATTGAGAAAAAGGATAATCACGTTATCCTTATAGGACCTTCCGTCGTCATTACAGACTTTTTAACTTGAGAATCGTATTCAGCGAGCCCAAAAACCCCAGAATAGATTTTTTTCCGGAAAATTTGGAGAAAAGGATAATCACGTTATCCTTACAGGACCTTCCGTTATCCTTACAGACTTTTTGATGACAGATTCGGATTCAGCGACCCCAAAAACCGAAGAATAGATTTTTTTCCGGAAAATTTGGAGAAAAGGATAATCACGTTATCCTTACAGGATCTTCCGTTATCCTTACAGACTTTTTAATGACAGATTCGGATTCAGCGACCCCAAAAACCCCCAGAATAGATTTTTTTCCGGAAAATTTGGAGAAAAGGATAATCACGTTATCCTTACAGGACCTTCCGTTATCCTTACAGACTTTTTAATGACATATTCGGATTCAACGACCCCAAAGACCCCCAGGATAGATTTTTTTCCGGAAAATTTGGAGAAAGGGATAATCACGTTATCCTTACAAGACCTTCCGTTATCCTTACAGGACCTTCCGTTATCCTTACAGACTTTAATTGCAGATTCGGATTTAGCGACATCAAAAACCCCCAGAATAGATTTTTTTCCGGAAAACTTGGAGAAAAGGATAATCACGTTATCCTTACAGGACCTTCCGTTATCCTTACTGACTTTTTAATGTCAGATTCGGATTCAGCGACCCCAAAAACCCCCAGAATAGATTTTTTTCCGGAAAATTTGGAGAAAAGGATAATCACGTTATCCTTACAGGACCTTCCGTTATCCTTACTGACTTTTTAATGACAGATTCGGATTCAGCGACCCCAAAAACCCCCAGAATAGATTTTTTTCCGGAAAATTTGGAGAAAAGGATAATCACGTTATCCTTACAGGGCCTTCCGTTATCCTTACTGACTTTTTAACCCTAATAGGGTCTTATGGTCATTTCCGACCAAAAGCATAATGTTTGGAATCATAACTCCTATAATTTTTAATATTTTAAGTAGATATTTTAAATCTGTGCTTCTTTTTTTCAAATACACCTTTTTCAATCAATAAAATAAAAAAAGTTATGTCAGATTTTTGTGTATAAAAAAAATCATATTGAAGGCCCTTTTGGTCGAAAATGACCATAATCAGTTTTAGACATTTTTGAAATATAATATGCCCTGATATTTTCAGTAATATTCTTGAAAGCATCAAATTTAGTCATTACTATTGAAATTTGAAAAAGTGAATTATTTCTAATATTATTTTACACTGTGTTTCTCTCACGGTTATATCAAGATAATAAATAGTTTTTACTTATTTTGTTGAATGAAGAAACAATTACTTCTTTATCGATACATATAGCTTGAATTTGAAAAATGTGTAATCAAAATTTGACGAATTTTGAAATTGAAGACTTGAATATGATGAGCGACGAAGAAGAAGAGGTCTCCGAGGTCCGAAATTGAAGACAATCATGCCTATTCTGGAATCCGAAATAGCGTTAAGTTTGTTCCATTTCCCCTCAATTTGTATTCTTGATCTGCTGCGTCTCACTTCTGTTCGATTCACTATGATCAAGTTACGTTTTGAGGGTAGAATTACATGTTGCAAATTTCAGAATACCAGAATACCAATTGAGTTTCGAATCGAATCGACTGAGTTTGGTTTTACGTGTTAACTTCGAATTCCAGAATAGCCATGAATATATCAGAAAATGATAAATATTTCTCGTCAGATGATGATGAAGTTTTTGAATATGACGATGATCATGAAACCTTGTTGTCAAAAGATAAATTAATTCTGTGGCAATCAGAGCCATTTCAAGCAACAAAAAAAAGTTTTTTTTACATATTTTATACAAGAATGAAATATGTCCCTTATTTTTTTTCTATACTAGCAGACCCTACGTTCCCAGCTTAATGTTTTTTGTATAAAATTTAGAATGCCAAAAAACTATAAATAACTTAAAAGCTTTTAAAAAACCTTACAGGACCTTCTGTTTCGAGTTTTGAAAATTTAATACAGGATTTATGATCAGCGACCCCTAAAACCCCAAATTGCCATTTTTTCCTGGAAAAAATGGGAAAAAGGATATTTGCGTTATCCTTACAGGACCTTCCGTTTCGAATTTCGAAATTCCACCACCAGATTCGTGATCAGCGATCCCAAAAACCACATAATGCCAATTTTTCCGGGAGAAAATGATAAAAAGGATATTTGTGTTATCCTTACAGGACCTTCCATTTCGAATAGCTAAAAACCGGCTCCTGGCAACTCAGATCATTTTACAAAAAACCGCGTAAAAATCGGTCCAGTAGTTTTTGAGTTGTGTAACTTCAAACCAACCAACCAACAAACTTCCATTTTTATATATATATAGGTAAAAATGAACTATTATTTTCTTTTTGTTAACAAAATACTTTTGTTTTTGTTTTGTAATTTTAAGATACTGAAATACAAATATTAAATATTGTAGAAAACATACTTATCAAGAACTTTTCATCGATAAACTACGCATTGGTCGAAAATGACCACTAAGATACTTAGCGTGCATCAGAATAAGGGACGTATGAGGGTTAATGACAGATTCGGATTCAGCGACCTCAAAAACCCCCAGAATAGATTTTTTTCCGGAAAATTTGGAGAAAAGGATAATCACGTTATCCTTACAGGACCTTCTCTTATCCTTACAAGGACGAAGTAGAGAAAATATTGTATTGTCATCGGACTTATATAAGTGTACAAAATTTCAAGTGAATCGGACAAGTGGAAGTGGGTCAAAATTTGATTGCAAGATTTGACCCCGACAAACAAAAAAACAAACAAACCAACAGACAGACAAGATAGCGACCCAGTGAACAAAAAATGTCTTATTAAGGCATTATAAAGGCATTATCTTAATGCATTATCTTTACCTTATTGTTGCCTTATTTTTGTATAGGCCATTTCCGCTTATATAAGGCCTTACAACTAAGGCAACATTAATAGCAGATGTTTTTGCCCCGGTGATGGCGCTGATTGCTTAGATGGTAAAAATTTCTTTATTAAAACTGTCTTTAAGCCTTAATCTATTACTTTTTCTATAAAAATATTTACCGAGTCGTTTAAATTCTCCTGATAGCCAACACAAAACTTCAACAAAAAATAACTTTTTTAGTTCACTTTTCCAACACACGCATAAAAGGCGCGTTTTTCCTTCCATCTCATTTTAATTTGGAGGCTTTTATATTATTTGTCTCATGTCTTAGAGCCTGTTCACATTGGTTGAAATAGTCCGCCTAAATAGGACAGAAAGTGGCAACATTAGGGCAAGGTGAGGAAGTGGGACTGCTGATAGGAAAATCATCCTCAAAACTAAAAACTCCATTCTCAGAGTTCCGCCTGTCGTGCTCTGATTGGTTGGCTGCCACACTGAATGTGTTCCATTGTCATTATTGTTTCGGTCGTCGTCGATGCAACACGTCGCAGAGCAAAAGGCAGCCACGTATTACTTGCAATTCTTTAGAAATGTTCCGTTTCCCAAATGTTTCACGCCAGTCTGATTGCTCACAGCTACTGGTTCAAATAGTCTCAATCTGAACACGAGCAATATTTCAACCGTCCTATTTAGGCGGACTATTTCAACCAATGTGAACAGGCTCTTAAAGACACCTTAGCGATAATGCCTTAAAAATTTTTCACTGGGGAGCTAAATAAAAGCTTTTAAAAATAATTTCTACACATTGTTTGAAAATTTCATGGTTATGGTCAGGAAATAAGATTCAAATCCTTATGCTAGTTTTCCTAGAAAAGTACCGTGTCCGCATTCTGTATTTCCCACTGAAAAATAATATATTTGTCTCTTTCTAGTTTTCTGCAAAATTTTATGACGTCTGTTACCAAATTTTTTTTCGTGTAAAAATTAGAAGTAAAAGAACCATTTACCATATAAATTTTTTCCAATAATAAATTTTTTTTCCAATAATACAAATTCTTGATTTTGGAAATCTTATAGCAAATTTTATTAATATTTCTAATAGCAAATTTTATTATTTCATACAAATGTTTCAAAATTACCCGCTTATAAAATCAAAATTGCATGCCAGACACACACATAACATGTCATGCCTTAATAAGATTTCACTGGGTTTTTTTTTATTTATAATCATGCCTTAAAAGGTTTCACTGGAATATCTTAGGAAAAAAATATTGATGAAATCGGGCGAAAAGTGAAATCGGGTTTTCAAAAGTGGTACTTAGAAAAAGTGTACGCGTTTTAAAAGTGGTTTTTGTGAAAGAAGGGCATTAAAGTAATACCCTCGGATTAAAGTGTTAAACGCAAATAAAGTGCAAAAACGTCCAACGTTTGACGTTTCTCAACTAGTGTTCCACAAAGTAATGCTTTTGTAGTTTGGTCCTCAACACATGCCAACTACCGTCAGCATTGATAGTGGACTTTTTTTCATGAAATTGTGCAAAGAATGAAGGGTTAATGGATTGACATCCTAATCCGGACCACCCTGTAAAATTCCAAAAACTCTCGCCAAAATACTTTACTCCCGGTCTAGGTTGTCATCTCGTCGGCAGTCAGCAACGTACTAACCACGCCATGTATGCGCAAATATCGCCATCCACGAGAATTCATGTATGCGGTATGATCATGCGGCATGACGGCTTTCAAAAACTTTTGATTTTGTCATACATGCATGCGCAAACAGGAATACTTGCCAATCCACCATCAAATTGGCGTGCGCAAACAACGATGTATGTCATACATGTATCTCGTGAATGGGGGCCTTAAATGAAAACCAAACTGGTCTTTTTTGGTCCAAAATGGTCTCTCTTTGGTTCGAATCATAATCGACTTGCGCATAGATGACTTTGGACTATAACAAAATCATTTTATAATCTCAAAATAAATTAGTGGCGTCATCGGGAATTTATTTAGATGATCATATAAACCAAAAAAAAATTATTTAAATGATCTCACAAGGCAATTTTGATATTACGTAAAATTGTTATTGTAATAGATTGAAACAAGTTCGTAACCGAAAGAACAATATTTTATTACGTGTTACTAGAATGAGGGTAACCAACGAACTGAGAGTCAGGTTCAAACTACAAGCATAGAAAAATATACTTACACTAGGGGCTCCGCCCCGAACCGCTCCGCGGTTCATCCCCGCCCCACGCGTCGGCCTTCGGCCTCTGCGTCCACTTCCTCCTCGGCCTCCGGCCTCGAACACTACTCGGCCTTCGGCCTCGAAACTGGCCTATGGAATGACCGGTCCAATGACAAAAAAAAACCGCATCAAAATGCATTCAGTAGTTTAAGATAAACATGAGGGTTCAAAATAAAATAGTCGGGTAAAAATTTCTTTGAGAGAAGACCTCTCCATTGGTCAAAACCATATCAAAATCTATTGAGTAGTGTAGGAGGCAGCAGAAGAGGCGATCACAGGAAGCGGAGTTGATTGGGAGAAAAATTGGACTTCCCTAACAGCGAAAACTGGATCGAAATTCAGTAGAAATTCAGAAATTGCAGGAGATTGCAAGAGAGGAGTTTTAAGAATGAGTACTTGACGACATTTTTCCTTGATCGAAATACTATGTCAATATCTTTCCAAATTTTCGTTATAATTGTGATTTTGACGATAAATAAAATTATTTTTGTTTGTTTTCATTATTTAAATTTTTTTTTAAATATAATTTTAAGATGTAATGAGAATGAAATAAAAACTTATTCTAATGCAAGTGCATACACAACATTCTTTGTGATGCTGTGTGGAGCGTAAACGAACAAATCTTTTGGTTTGCCAACCCGTGAGCATGCTACATACAACTGTCCATGGGCAAAACATGGATTTTCCAAGTTGATTCCACAAACTTGTAGCGACTGGCCCTGCGCTTTATTGATTGTCATTGCAAATGCCAGTCGTACTGGAAACTGCAACCGTTTGAATTGGAATGGCATATCAGTGGGTATCATAGGTATCCGTGGCAATAACACATCCTCTCCTTTGAACTTGCCAGTCAGGATTGTCGCTTCGATTATGTTCGTCATTAATTTTTTGACTGCCAGTCTGGTTCCGTTACAAAGTCGTGGCGGTTGGAGATTACGCAGCAAAATAATAACTACACCATTTTTTAGTGTTAGTTCATGTGGTGGGAATCCTGGCACATCAAGTGAATTTAAGAATTCAGTTGGATAATTGACGGCATCATCTTCATGGGTCACTGAATCAATTGATTTATATGTTGTTGAATTTCCTACGATTTCATTCAATATAGATGCATTAATCACATTCACATCATTATTTTTGGCCGCCAATATTGCTCGTTCGCATAGCCATTGATGATTCAAATAATTTTGTTGTATATTTGGAAAGACACAATTAATCAATTCCGCAATTGATTGTGTCAATTTACAGAAGTCAGGTTGCAACGTAATACAATTTGTCGTTTCATCGATTGGTATTTTGCCATCACCCATGTCCAACAATTGCTTTGCAAATCGAGCAGAGGATGCATCATTTTGCAATTGCACACGCATATTTGTTCGCAATTTCAACTTGCGCATATGTCGCCAAAGATAAGACATTTTTAGACATGCGTTAATTTGATCTGCTGGTGTAGACCGTGGTATTACTGGCAGTGTTTGTCGGAAATCACCTGCCAATAAGATGAGTGCACCTCCGAATGGCTGTGTATTGTCACGCAAATATTGAAGCGTACGGTCAAGAGCTTCCAAGGCTTTTTTGTGTGTCATTGTGCATTCATCCCACACTATAATTTTGCATGTTTGCAACACCTTGGCCATTCCAGAATTTTTTTTATATTGCATGTTGGTGTTTCTAATATAACTTGCAGGTTTAGTGGCAATTTTAGCGCCGAGTGAGCTGTTCTTCCAGCATCCAAAAGAGTTGCGGCTATTCCAGATAATGCAATTGCCAATGCAATATTGCTTTGAGATCGAACTTTCGCCAAAATCAATGAAATCACAAATGTTTTACCTGTTCCACCAGGCGCATCGAGAAAATACAAACCACCACGTTCATTTTGAATTGCTTCCATAATTGTGTTGAATACCGTTCGTTGTACTTGTAGCAATTTTGGCAGATTATTTTGAAGTAATGCGTGTAAATCGTTGACATCAAATTCTTTATCGCGATGTAAGTCTCGATCGTATGAGTGATTTGCAGCACGGTTTGATGCATACATTCCCAACGTAGTGAGTTGTTTGTTCACGATTGTCAGACAAATATCTTCAATCAAAATCAATGCCTCATTGTACATTACAGAAGAAAATTCGATATGCATGTCGTTATTAGTTGTGCGCATTCTAAGCAATATATCTTCGGTCATGTCATTTTTGTATTTGTCCCAAAGTTGTTTCGGATTTGATGGGAAGCAAGTTGTCAAAATGATGGCAAATAATGTACGAATGTGTTTTGGATGGCATGAAATTGTTGCATCTTGGATTGTTGAGTCCCAATGCATATCACATTCCAGTAATTGCAAAAGTTGACATGCATCTCGATAACTTGCACACAATTGACCGTTAACTGTTCGCAGTTGTTCAAAGGATGTTGGTCCCCGCACATTAATCAACAACAATCGCAGGTAGAAGCAATCTTGATTGTTGGGATGAACGGTGTAAAGTCTGCCCAACGCATGGGTAGAATACAAATTATTCCAGCCTTCGACTGTAGTACCTTGTTTACGTCTTTGGAATTTTTTGGATGATGCATTCCAAGTGAAATATGTTGGCACTTCCGTGTACAATAATGTTTTTGCAAACAAATCGTTTTGGCATAATACGAAGAATGCCCTTAATGTTGTGTTTGGAGGTGCTGCTGCTCGTTGTCTTGCGTTTTCTGTTGTGAAAAACACACGTTGTCCATTCTCAAGATGTACAGCCAAATGGAAAACGGTTGGATGCCGTTCATGAATGTGAAAACCCAAAATTCGCCACACTCCTTCATTGTTGCTTATGTAGCGACCCATTTGGTACATTGCAATTTCATCGTTTTGATTTGTCAGTCCAAAAACAGCCATGTCAGAACCTTTATTTACATACTTGCAAATGTATTTAATCGATTTTACCGAATTGCAGTACTCAACATTGATGTACGTTTTTGAAAGTAACGGTGAATATGGAACAATCCAGCGATTATCAATATCAATGTCGTTGTTATTGATATTAATTGTAAATTATTGTCCTCCTTCATCCGTCGATCGGCGCCGATAAAGTGGATAACCGTCTATGCCAGAGATTGTGTCCGAAATCAATTGACGCGGATATTTAACAGTGCATTTTCCATCTTTCATACATGGTGATTTTGGGTTGAGTGTTCCGCAAGGTCCATGCACCATTTTTGTAGTGACAATTTCATGCAAATCGGGATCGATTAGTGGGTCGGGTATTTCCGCCGAAATCACTTGATCAATTTCTTGTGTTGTGATTTTGCGTACTAACCAAATCAAAATGTGCGCATGAGGTAAGCCACGTTTTTGCCATTCGATTGAGAACATGCAGCACCGAGTTTCTCCAAAAACATGATATTTCACAATGAAATTCATGAGCGATTTTAGTTTTTGTTGAAACACTCGCGCTGTTATATCGTGACGATCTGTGGATTTTTGAGTATTTTGAAGTTCTTGTACGATTTCTGTCCACATACACAGAGAAAATGATGTTCAGTATTTCTAGATACAAATGGTCATACAGAAAAATTGCATAAAATGTACGCACTTGTTCTGAAATTTTATGACATTGTGCATAGAAATCAGTACCATGATTATTTTTTTGGGTATTAAATGCAGATACCAAATGGGGTAAAAATTTGTACATCGAATTAATGATCAATGACATCAATTTAAGAGTCAAAGCTAAAATCGAATATGTATGAACACATGATATTAAAATCAATTACCGTTGTGCATCCAATTCCCTGCTGTTAATGTTTGGATGCCTGCAGCAGGTAATTAGACTACTAGTAGAACTGCGCCACACTTGTGCATGACGAAAAAATGGCGACGATTTTGTTAGTCGATTCGTCAGTTTTAAAAACTCGATTTTAAAGCGATTCCAATAATTTTTCATAAAACTGATGCAAAAAATCAGTTTTGGGAAAGCATTTCTTAGTTTAGACATTAGTTGGAATGCTTTTTTGAAAAAAATTTTATGCCCATTTTTTTCAGATTTTGATAATTTTTTCCCATTTTCGAAAAATACTAAACGGGAATAGTATTTTTTCGAGGTAACACAACAACATTCGCCGAGAGAATTCATTCGTTCGAAGTTTTTGTAAGAAAAATCATTCAAAATAAATTATTTTCATTTCGCATCATATTGGCCGTCATAAAACATTTCCTCCATATACGAATATTCAATATAGAAACTATCAGAAACAAACAAGCATCTCTTAATTTTTAAAGTTATCACACTAAAACAATTTCCGCTCATTAGTTGCATATATTAAATTCTATGAACACACACTAAGCAAGAAACAGAAAGAGATTCCATATCAACAAGAGAGATTTGTTTTTGCATAAAATCCAGATAATGTGGGTACATGCTATGACATTGATTGTTGATTCTATGCACAATTATAAAAACTGCTTAATGACATTTTGTGATAAAATCAATGAACTTAAGGCATCGGTTGATTTTTGATGCACAAAAATCATAAAATTTACGTACATTTAGTAAAATTTATGCACAAATTCCTCTGAGTGTAGGATTGCACGTGAAAGTTATGAAAAGATCTGGTCTTCCATAAGATCGCACATATGCCATCGCGTCTTGTGCATATTGTTGCATATGCCGTGGACTGCCTGTGAATGTAGCTGGCAAGATGACCATCGTTCCTAAGTCATCAACATTAGCGTCATTCTGAATAGCATCGCGAAGATGAATGTAATCGTCTGCTCTCAACTTGGCTTGATTCAATCGTATGAATAACAATCGCTCTGTTTCAATTTTTGCATACATGTCCACAATGTATTGGTGGAACAATTGGCGGCATTTGAGGATGTGATTGTCTGCATTTTGACGAATCATCAGTCTATATGCGTAATAATCCATTGCACTAACTTTTTTGTTCATTTCCGCTCCTACGAATTGAATGAATGAATGAATGAATGAATGAAATAATGAATGAATGAATGAATGAATAAAAATTATGTTAAAAATATTTGTCGTTATATTTCTCTCACCGGTAGATGGATTTACTTGTTTAATGGTGAAATGATGTCCATCTTCACCTTGCCAAAAGATTACTGGATATTGCAGTGCATCGTATGAGCGATGTGTTTCAGCAACTCTTTGTAATTGGGCATTACGGCGTTGGATTATTATGTCACGACGTTCAAATTGTTCACCAACAATCACAATAGCAACTTCATTGATTGTAGGTGCGTTGAATCGGCGTTCGTGTTGTCCAGGTGGTCTTTGATCAGCTCTGACGACAATCGAATAGTCGTCCGATGGCATTCTATCAATTGCGGTCTTGAACAATCGAACCAATGCGTTGTGCTCATGTAACAGATATTGAATATCTCCAATAATTCTATGTTTGGTACCTGGATTGAGTCTTCCGCGTTGTTGAGCTTGTGCAATGCCATCCGCTCCTCCCATGAAATATATTTGCAAACATTTGTGCTCTTCATCTAGAAGCAGCAGTAATGATCCAGCTTGATGATATATTTGTCCTTGAACTTTGAACGTTGGCATGAAATTTTCCCGGACGACTTTAGTCGCACCGAACGATGTCATTTGGAAACACGAATTGTATTGTTGTTTAAGAAGTGCCTGGAATCGGATGTATTACCTAAATGAATTTGAAGGAATTTTAATTTTGCTTGGTAAATAAATATCATTTTCAATAAATTTACCCAACATTAAAGATAGTAATGGCTCTGGTGGCGGATTTAATACCGGCAATACAATTTTTCCATTAGCACAGCACATTCCTGGTGTTTCGCCTTGATACCTAAGTGCATGACAATATGGACACAATTTTTCCATTGGACCAATAACAACTAATTGATGTTCACTGTAGTTGATTACTGGATCGTAATTGAATGCAATTCGTTCAAATGGAGCAATAATACGTCTTCTGTTTTCGGCAAATCGTCTGCGTACTTGTTCGACACGTTGGTCATGCACTTCGGTTGTTTCATTTAATCGCACTTCTGCATGTTGCCTGCGATCCCTTGCTCGTCTCACTTCACTTTCTTCGGCTGTTTCATTTATCCTGAAATTGTGCTGAACTTGTGCTGCATTTAAAAAATTTGCACGGTGTTCTTGTGATGCCATTGACCGTCTTCCTGAACGCAACTGCGATATTTGGTTTCGAGTTGTTTCCAATCGTTGTAAGCGACGTTGTTCACTTTCATTTGCCCGTGAAATTCTAACTCTGCGCAATTTCCGGCTGTAACGTCCAATATTTGCGCGTGGCATTGTATTTATATTTAAATTTTCAATCAAAACTTTTTGAAAGCACGCACAATTAACGATAAACTTTTTGAAAATACGCACAATTAACAATAAACTTTTTAAAAACACGCACAATTAACAATAAACTTTTTGAAAACACGCACAATTAACGATAAACTTTTTGAAAACACGCACAATTAACGATGAACTTTTTGAAAACACGGACAATTAACTATCAACTTTTTGAAAACACGCAAAAAGATATTGACATAATTATTTTTTGAATAAAAATAAAATGTGGCGTACTAAAAAGTAAATTCTTAAATTCTTTCTACAGTGTTAAATTTGACATAATGGTATGGGGGCGGGGGGAAGGAGTAATGCAAAATAATCGCACTGTATACACAAACCATCCTCTCTTCAAAACATACTTTATGTGTAAATTTGAACTCAATCGGACTGGTAGTTTGTGAGATTTTTGGAAACAAACAGAAAATATTACAGACAAATATTCATCTTTATATATAAAGATAGAAGGTTTGCAAGGAACAAACTTTTTGAAATATTTCCCCTACAATTAGGGGAAAATCTTGCTATCTATTTTTTGCAGCGCAAATAATAGCCTCCCGCGACTCATTTGGGAAAGAACGAGAAAAATATACAACCTTTGTAAATTGTTGAAATTCAACATTGCCACATATAATTAATTTTTAGTACAAGCGAAAAAAATATATTTTCGCAACGATTAAGTGAAGACCACATTTTGCGTGTTTATCTAGTAGGACCAATGTCTGATTGATACTTTTTTACCCTGTTCCATATAAACATAATTTTTATGATGATTTGTATGAAGAAATGCGAAATTAAAAAAGAAAACTTGTTTGTTATCAGCTTAATGTCTTGATTAATTAATTTATTAAGAAAATCGATAAAATAGCAGTGATGGAAAACACTATCGTAACATAACGAAATAACGAAATGATTTTCGGGCTTTTCAAAATTACGTTCATAAAATATACCTGCATAAAATATAATTAAAAACAATATTTTATGAACGTAATTTTGAAAAGCCCGAAAATCATTTCGTTATTTCGTTATGTTACGATAGTGTTTTCCATCACTGCTATTTTACCGATTTTCTATATTTGTGGAGATACGAAAAAGGAAATCTTTCTAGCAACTCTTTTGGTATCGAAAATATTTTCTTTTTAGTAATTTCAGAAGTAGAGTGAATTTCGCAAAAGCAAAGTCTGACTTAGAATCAGCGACGTCAAAATAGCTTAAAATTCTATATCTTTGATATTGACCAAAATGTCGTTTTTGTTGAGCAATTTTTTTTAAGAACAAACCCTTTCAAGATTTAAGATTCAAGATTTTTTTATTGACATTTCATAAAATAACACTATTACAGAATCTTTACATGAGTACTTATAAACCAAGACCCTCTACATACAAAGCCATGCAAAAGTTTTTCTATGTGTGCACTAGTAGTGTCAAGTAGCAACTCTACTGTCAAAATCACATGGGAAACCGCGCGTAAAGTTCGATTTGTTTTGTTATTAAGTTAATAATTTTATCAAGTTTTCAGAGTTTAATCGGTACAATATACTACCCAAACCACGAATAGTTCGCCTATCAAGAATTTTTTAGAACTTATTGCTGAAGACTGATTTGTGTTTTTTAATTTAATCATGAAATATATTTATTTTTAATACAGTTACTTGTTCATTTTTTATTAGAATTGTCGACAAAATCAAGTACGAAAAAATGCCATTGATTTGAAGTTCTCTTGATAGGCGAACTATTCGTGGTTTGGGTAGTATATGTTGAAGGTGTATATTACTAATAATCGTTTGTGTTTTGTTTGATAATTGTGAATCAGCAATAAAAACAACTCAACAAGTTAAAATTAAAAGTTGCTAAAAAGCAACTTGCTGGTAACTTTGAAATTTCGTGTTTATATTTAGTGTCATTATTGAATAGTTGTAAATAATTTGATATTAGTTTTTGCGTTTTCTTATTTGTGAAATTAATGCCGGTAGTTTAAAAAAATTGAAATAAGAAACTGATAAAAGTGATGATTGTAAAACAAGTGCCAGATAAAAGTGACGAAAGTGATGACGGCGTTTTCAATCCAAGAATTGTAAAAAAAATCATACGGAATGGACTTCGTTTAAAATCGTAATTAACTAAATATTATATGTTAGAGGCAACTTTTTCTTATTTTTTATAGATTTTCCAAGCAATTTAAATGTTTTGGAAGAAAAAAATTTTTTTACATAAAAAAACATTGAAATGAATAAATTTTTCTTTCGAGTTTCATTTCCGGCGACTGAAAAGTGTTCGAGTAAATTTCTGAAAATGAATGACAAATATATGATTGAATTCGAGTTAGCTGATACCGCATCAAACATTTCCGTGCATTTCATTTTCGATTCGAGTTCCTTAATAAGGCCCCAGATAAGTATAAAATTATTTAAAAAAACGCACGTATTTTGCGTTTAATTTAAGGCTGATCGAAGAATCCATTACAAGAGGGGCTGTGACAGGGGAAGCAACATGGGCTAGGAGACTCCTGAGACTTATTTACTGCAGCTTTTCCGCAAGTGTATTTCGTTTTTTTTTTAAATATTCAATTTAAACGTAATGCCTCGTAATTGCTGTGTGCCGTGCTGTAATTCGTATCACAAATCCACTTTGTCCGTTATTGTCATTATATAATATAAAAAAGTGTTTGTTTTAAATATCAGCTTAAAGTGAAAATGTGCAAAATATCAAATTTTACAGAAGAGCAGAAAAACCTTGTTAAATCATTGTAATTTCCATTTCAAGATAACTGAGTTTCATTTAAAGAAAACTGATCCTAATTTAAAAAAAAACTCAGTTTTCCTTAAATGAGAATTAAAATGATTTTACAAGGTTTTTTTTGCTCTTCTGTAAAATTTGATATTTTGGACTTAGCACAATTCCGGTTTAAGCTGACGATATATTTTTGAATTCCATACTCAATTTTTTTTTCTATTATATGTAAATTTGTTTTGATTTTAAATAAAAATCATAAAATAACGAAAACGGGGTTTGTTTTCATTAGCATTCCCTCCAAATTTATTTAAACGATAATATAGGAACCTAATTGATATAGAACCGCAAAAAAAATTCGGAAACTTCATGCCGGCGCCATGTTAGACAATTCATAAGCGACCCTACTTGGCCATGTATATGTGGTAGTAACTCTATTAGTGCATGGCTTTGTATGTAGAGGGTCTTGTATAAACTAAAGCTATATGCCAGTGTTGAACAATGTTTCATGTATTTTTACACTGAGTTGGGACAAAAATTTTGTGCGATTTTTTTTCTTTTATGTTGTTTTTTTTTGTGCTAAACACTAAACAGTCATCTGGCAATGTCTTCGATTTGACGTTTCTAGTTTGTTTATTGTTGAAAGCCGCTAAAAGTTTGTTATTGTTGACAGCCGTCTTACACAAACGTCCAGTGGGATGTGTTTTTGGGCTGGAAATGCTCCTCATAAATCCGAAAAGACTCAATGTTGTTGATTTTGGTGAACTCTTCCTGGTCGATTCCAAAAATCCATTCGACACGTCCAAAAGTAGTTAGAAATTTGAATGCAAGCATAAAGAAAAAAATATTTTTTTACCTGGTTTCAGAGTCTGGAAATTTGAAAAATGTTAAATTTGGTGCCGTCCGTGTACTATTTCCACATTCTGTCATCACACAGGAAAAATACTGCTTTGCACAACACAAATAACAACACAAACAACACACGCGAAATTAAATGACATTTGACAAATCAAAACAAAACATCCCCTTGCCCCGCCGCTCACTTTGCCCTCTAGTTTCAAATTAAATGACAAAGGGGGTCGGAAGCAAGGGAAAATGTTTTTTATCAATTTCAGGGTTGTCTTAAAATTTTAGTACAATAATATATTTAGAACAACATGTTTAAAGTTAAAATTACCAGAAATTTTCATTGCGATTAATTTAATAAAGTTACTTATGTCATTAAAGTAATTAAAAAATACTGAAATAGTTGAATCCGCATGAAAAAACTTTTTTTCGCACCATATTTTATGCAAATTGTTAACTTTTAGAACATAGCTATCCACCCCTGATTTTCTGCTTTTAGCAAAAGTTGTGACGTTGCCTATCCAGTGAATGTGGTAGACAGAGAAAGTCTATAGCATTTGTTGGTTCATCTCGCTTCCTCTTACATTGTCTTATGGGAAAATCCCGACAGAATTAGACACTTTAGACGAAAATGGAAATTATCTGTAATGAATATAAACAATTATTTTCCATTTCATATCTAATCGCATCAAAAACAGGTACATTTTTTTTGCCCCGCGTAAGTTGTTTATTTTTTCAGACCACAGGTCTGTTACTAATATATTACTAATATATATTACTAATATATATTACTAATATATTACTAATATATCCTCTTCGCGTGCGGAACATGGCTGCTTTTTTTTATATTTCCGTTTTTTCAATGCAGCACAAATGTCAAAACTGATGTGCTGAAGAGAGCTGAATAAGTGATGCAGGGTTGTATCCATTGTTTTTGCTTGATTTCGTTCCTAATTTTGTGGAAATTACATACTTTTAGTGATTTTGAAAACAGGCTCGTCATTTCGAGCGTGATTTCGTTCAAAATTACGAAAATCTTCGAAATTACGTAATTTTGCATCGGTGTGAACATAGTATTACACGTAATTAACTAATTTTTATTAATTACATGTAATTAACATAGAGCTCAAGACGAAAAAGGTCGTGTAAAAACCATGAATCAGAAATGATTCTGTTGCGTTCGAATAATAAAATTGTTCTGTTCAATTTAATTTAAACTTTATTGTTCAATTTACAATCGTCGGGTTCATATAATGGGTGATCGAGAACCAACTCACAAAATACAAAGGTTACTTATACAATGAAATGGTAATAGAGTTACTAATCATTTATAATCTCAAAATAAATTAGTGGCGTCATCGGTTCAGTCATGATTAAGTCAAAGTGTGCATAGTTGGCGCCAACATATTGCCCTCCTTGAACGAATTCATTCGCTTCAACATGGAAATGGACATAGTTTTACAATGACACGAACAAGTTCTCCTTCCCTCGTCCAAAACATTACAATCCGTACAAGTTTGTCCTTCCCTGGATGAAGGTTTATTATACGACCCATACGCCACTTGGTGGGGAGTAGACCTTCATCGCGGATTAGCACTACGTCGTCCACCTTAAGATTAGCTGTCTCCCTGTTCCATTTGGCCCGTTTTTGGAGCAGAACCAAATATTCTAAACTCCAGCTGCGTCAAAAATGTTGGCGGTATTGCGAAATGAGTTGCCATCTATTGTGCAAGTTTAATGGCTTTTCTTCGATAGTAGGTTCTGGCAGGGTTTTGATGGATTTGCCTATCAGAAAATGACCAGGTGTCGGCGGTTGCAAGTCGTCAGGATCGTTGGTGGTTGCGCAGAGCGGTCGAGAATTAACACAAGCTTCCACCTTCACAAGTAACGTATAGAATTCTTCATAGGTTAAGGAGGATTCTATTAGAGTTCTTCTAAGATGGTATTTCAATATCTTTATAGCGGCTTCCCAAAAGCCTCCCAAATGCGGCGCAGAGGGGGGGGGGGGGGGTTGAAATGGGATTCGATGAAGTCACCAAATAGAAACTCGAGAGTTTTTTCATCTCGCTTGTCCTGATCCATAAGTTCTCGCATGTCCCTATCGGCACCCACAAAATTAGTCCCGTTGTCATTGTATAGATGTTGACAGTGACCTTGTCGTGGGGCGATAAACGTAGAAGAAGATAAGTCACTGGACAATTCCAAATGTATCGCGCCAGTCGAAATAAAGGAAAAAGCAGGTGTCTGTCTCGTAGAGACGGCCAGAAGACGTGGATCCGCCTACAACGATCGTCAATAGATATTTAAGTAAGAAATTTTAGTGAAAAGGAAATTAAGGAAACAAATTTTTATTTAAAACATAACAAAAGCTATAGTTGCGAATCTGGCAATTATTGAAAATCCGTATGGTGATTTAAGTGAACGGCGAACAGTTATATCAAAATTTCAGTTTGAAGTCAAACTTTCTAATTAGATTATTTTAAAGTTTATTCCAATCGGATTTTGATGTATGGGAGTTTTATGTAGAATCATATCCTAAATAACTTTCTTTTGTTCTTGCACTTTTTTGATAAGATGCACCGTTTTTGAGATATTCGGTTTCACCATACGGGTATAATAATTTTATTTATAATTGGTTTATGATAAGAGAAGTATGAAATAAATATCATACATACAGTGTTCAAAACGCTCCCATTTCTAGTCTTTCGTTCAAATTAGTTATATATATAACTAGCTTGCATACCTGTCGTTGCCGGGCTAAAGTTATTTTTAAAAAAGTTTTTTGCACAAAAAAACCAGAAATAGCTTTAAAACGATTGGAAAAAATCGTTATACCTTCAGAACCTCCCGTTCCGAATTTTAAAATTCTAATACCAGATTCGTGATCAGCTGCTCCGAAAACCCCCTAATGCGATTTTTATCCCGGGAAAAACGGGAAAAAGGATATTTGCGTTATCCTTACAGGACCTTCCTTTTCCAATTTCGAAAATTTAACACCGGCTTCGTGATTAGCGACCTCGAAAACCCCTAATGTCATTTTTCACCGGAAAAAATGGGAAAAAGGATATTTGCGTTATCCTTACAGGACCTTCCGTTTCAAATTTTGAAAATCTAACACCGGATTCGTGATCAGCGACCCCGAAAACCCCCTAATTCCATTTTTTCCCGGGAAAAATGGGAAAAAGGATATTTGCGTTATCCTTACAGGACCTTCTTTTTCCAGTTTCGAAAATCTAACACCGGATTCGTGATCAGCGACGCCCGAAAACCTCTTAATGTCATTTTTACCCAAGAAAAATGGGGAAAAGGATATCTGCGTTATCCTTACATGACCTTCCGTTTCCAATTTCGAAAATCTAATACCGGATTCGTGATTAGCGACCCCGAAAAGCCCCTAATGCAATTTTTTCCCGGAAAAATGGGAAAAAGGATATTTGCGTTATCCGTATAGGACCTTTCGTTTTGAATTTTGAAAATCTAACACCGGATTCGTGATCAGCGACCCCCTAATGCCATTTTTTCCCGGAAAAAACGGGAAAAAGGATTTTTGCGTTATCCTTACAGGACCATCCGTTTTGAATTTTGAAAATCTAACACCGGATTCGTGATCAGCGACCCCGAAAACCCCCGAGTGAAACCTTTCAGCCTCCTTTTGAGCAGGATTAATGGCGAAAATCACCGTTTAAAAAACCCAAACCCCCTTTACCCCCCGTTCACCCCCTTAGGGGTAAAATTTCGTAAAACCCCGCCTTAGTGAGCGCTTACGCAATGGTTGGGACCAGTGTTGCCGGAGACCTCAAGCCCAAAATCGCTGAAATGAGGAAAAAAAATCTCAAAAGTCTCCGAAATTATAGACAAAAATCGCTAGTTTTGAGACTTTTTTAACCGACTTCCAAAAAGGAAAAGGTTCTCAATTCCACCTGAATATATTTTTTTTTTTATGTATGTTCACGCCTAACTTTTTACTGGGTTGACCGATTTTGGTCATGCCAAAGAGAAAGTTGTAGAGAAAGTTCCTGGTTGGACCCCGGTTCATTCGTGGGCAAAAATAGACCATTAGGGGGGGTACCCCCCATACAAACGAAAACGTTTTTTCCGAATATCTCAAAAACGGTGCATCTTATCAAAAAAGTACAAGAACAAAAATTATTTAGGATATGATTCTACATAAAACTCCCATACATCAAAATCCGATTGGAAATTTTTTTTAAAAATCTTATTGGAAAGTTCGACTTCAAAGTGTAATTTTGGTACAAATGCTCAAATTAAGATACCAATATCACCATACAGGTTTTCAATAATTGCCAGATTGGCAATTATAGCTTTTGTTATGTTTATACCCGTATGGTGAAACCAAAGGGTATATTAACTTTGCCTTACCGTTTGTAACGCCAAGATCCCTTCATCACACACAAAAATGAATTACACCAGTGTGTTTAGAATGATAAAAAAAAATTGAATTTTCCATGTCCGTCCGTCTGTCTGTCTGTGGCGCGGATTGCGGGCGCATGGATTGAGCTAGAGACTTGAAATTTTGCGCAGATCCGTTTTTCGTAAAATGCGAGGCTAAGTTCGTTAACCCTAATACTGTCCTTAAGAAAAATAACGTATGTCTTCGTGGGTCAAGAATGACCCTCTACATAGAATACTACACCCGTCACAATTATCAGTGCTCTTCAATGGATTAAAATATGAACAAATAGATTATTGTTATCGGTATTCAAAAGAAATTTGTTCACTGGGCCTACATCATACAAACATTTTTCATGTAGTTGAGAAGACACTTTTAATTAAAATCGAATTTGGGTCAGAAATGACCCGAGGACAGTATGAGGGTTAATGGGCAAAAATGGGGGGGGTACCCCCCATAGGAACGAAATCGTTTTTTCCGAATTTCTCAAAAACGGTGCATCTTATCAAAAAAGTCTAAGAACAAAAGTTATTTAGAATATGATTCTACATAAAACTCCCATACATCAAAATCCGATTGGAACATGTTTTAAAAAAATCTTATTGGAAAATTTGAATTCAAATGAAATTTTGATACGCCGTTCAATTAAATCACCATACGGGTTTTCAATAATTGCCAGATTGGCAATTATAGCTTTCAATAATTGCCAGATTGTGTTAACCTACCCCTTCAAACCCCTCCCTGCTTGGGATATCGAGTAAAATTCTTTGTATTGTGTTCAGTACAATATCTGGAAGATTCTTTTATATATTTCTCATCTGCGGACTTATCCCCTCAAACCCTTTGTAATTTTACCTATATTAAAAATTGAAACTAAAAACGTTCGAAATAAAAAAAAAATTTTCTAAAAAAAATAAAACCGACTTTAAAAAAAAAACTGAAAAGAGAAAAAAGCACTAAAAAGAAAAAAATAATTTCAAACTATGTCCATTAATAGCGTATTTAAAATTCGGCTTTTTTGGAGTGGCGTTAAATTTGCAACTAAAATAAATTACATACTTTCTAACCCTTAAGGCTAATCGTTTACATACTTTCTAACCCTTAAGGCTAACTAAGAACTAAGATCGACTCCAAAAATTTTGTTGTCAAACAGATTAACTATAGACACGGCTCTTAGAAGCACCAAAACTAAGTTCTTTTATGTCCCAAATTGGATTCCCTATTTTTAAGCAATCGCTATAAAAAAGCCCACTGTCTCATATGTTACTATTTTTTGTAGAAATCTATCCTATTTTTTGTCTCCATGTACAAACTGATTTTGTGCGAAACTTGACAATAGAAATTTTACAACGATTTTATTTAGTGTAAATTTAACGCCACTCCAAAAAAGCCGAATTTTAAATACGCTATTAATGGACATAGTTTGAAATTATTTTTTTCTTTTTAGTGCTTTTTTAATGCATATTTAAACATATATCTTGTTTTCAAACCGCTTTTATTCTTTGTTTTTAACAATAATAAAATATAATAATAAAAAAAAAAACTTTGTCTTCTTAAAAAACACAAAAATAAAAAATTGTTGAGTTCTTCTTAGAAAAATAATAACTAAATAGACTTCAAGTGAAAATATCTACATAAAATTTACTCACATCTGAGATCAAAGATTTATTTATGTCTAAATCCACTGTTGTTAGGTCTTAATTCAATTTTCATTAATTTTTTGCATTTTTATCAAATGTTCTTGTGTAACATAAATGTAAAAAATTGTGAAAAATGATGTTTATTAGCAAAACACAGTTTTTTTAAGAAATTTTTGAAAATCGCTGAAAACCTCCGAAAAGTCCCCAAAAGACCACTAAAATCTCAAATCTCAACACGTGCTTTTTAAGGCATGAAAGTCGCTAGAAATGAGACAAGTCGCTGAAAATGGCAACACTGGTTGGGACATACTGTGAAAGTTTCAAGTCTCTAGCTTCAGGGGTTTGGGCTGGGCGTTGATGAGTCAGTCAGTCACTCAGTCACTCAGTCAGGTTAAACGATTTTATATATATAGATGACGAGGGTTTTACATAAATTTACTACTATTTCATCGATTCTACTACTATTTTTCGGCCGATTTATTACTATTTCGAAAATCAAAAGTCACAACCCTGAACAGAACTTTAATGCTGGGAGTGAAATATCGCTCTCTTACTAACACCGTGTCTTGATTTGGGATTTTTCATCGCAGAGATTTTTGATTGACCAATCAGAGCTCGAGTTGACGGCGAGAAAAAATCCCAGAGATAAATTTCTTGAAATCTTGCAATAGCAAAATTTCTTGGAATTTCACAATTCAAGATGGCGGAATCCAAATTCTCCCGACAAGTAATTGCGAAAATAACTAATTTTTACAAAATACGATACAAAAAGCTTTGGAAGAGAATATATAACATTAAGAGGTTTTTCTTTTCGTCTGTTCTTCTGTTTCAGCCTTTTCAATTTCACGTATTGCATTAATTACGAGAGCGGCGACTAGTGTTTTTTTCATTGCCAATTTGAGAAATAAAATTTCAAGAGATTTTCGGCCCAGATGTCAAAAAAATCTCATTGCGGTGAGATATTTCTTGGGATGAAAAATTAACAATGATTAACAATTTTTCATCCCAAGAAATATCTCACCGCAATGAGATTTTTTTGACAGCTGGGCCGAAAATCTCTTGAAATTTAGTACTCAAAATGCCGATGAAAAGAAAACACATAGTCGCCGCTCTCGCAATTAATGCAATACGTGAAATTGAAAAGGCTGAAACAGAAGAACAGACGAAAAGAAAAACCTCTTAATGTTATATATTCTCTTCCAAAGATTTTTGTATCGTATTTTGTAAAAATTAGTTATTTTCGCAATTACTTGTCGGGAGAATTTAGATTCCGCCATCTTGAATTGTGAAATTCCAAGAAATTTTGCTATTGCAAGATTTCTTGAAATTTATCTCTGGGATTTTTTATCGCCGTCAACTCGAGCTCTGATTGGTCAATCAAAAATCTCTGCGATGAAAAATCCCAAATCAAGACGCGGTGTAACCCAGTGAACAAAAAATTTCTTATCAAGGCATTATAAAGGCATTATCATAATGCATTATCTTTACCTTATTGTTGCCTTATTTTTGTATATGCCATTTCCGCGTATATAAGGCCTTACTACTAAGGCAACATTAATAGTAGATGTTTTTTTTCCCGGTGATAGCGCTGATTGCTTAGATGGTAAAAATTTCTTTATTAAAACGGCCTTTAAGCCTTAATCTATTACTTTTTCTATAAAAATATTTACAGAGTCGTTTAAATTCTCCTGCCAGCCAACACAAAACTTCAACAAAAAATAACTTTTGACACATAACTTTTAGTTCACTTTTCCAACACACGCATAAAAAGGCGCGTTTTTCCTGAGATGAACTTCCATCTCATTTTAATTTGGAGGCTTTTATATTATTTGTCTCATGTCTTAAAGACACCTTAGCGATAATGCCTTAATCATTTTTCACTGGGAATGAAATCCATACACACACATTTACATCATGCCCAACAGCGAACCCCGCGAGAGTATTGGTAAGAAAGCCCCGAAAGCAGAGAACAAATAATCTAGAGAATAATTTCTTAAAACAAATTTTTAGAGAAAATTTTTCCACTGTGAGATGAAGCAAGAGGATCCGATGTAACACGGAAAAAATTATCCATTCGATTCCCCATCGAATAGATACGACGAAAATGATTCTCTCTGCTTCGTGCTCCCTAGTCTAAAAGTAATTAACTTTTAGGCCGTAGCTAGTGAATGATAGGGACATTTTTCCCCCCTTCGAAGGGGAAATTTGTCAAAAATTTGTTCTAAGAGTTTACTTCTAGATTATTTGTTCTCTGCCGAAAGTAAATCGGACATGTATGAGTAAGTAGTCGGTGATTTAGTCACTTGTCATTGTTCGCGCTATTATGCATTGTTTCGTCGGGAGGAAATCGCAACTTTAATTTTATATCGCGTTTTAGGTAAATTATAATATACTAGGGGCTGCGCCCCGAACCGCTTCGCGGTTCATCCCCCTTCCGCAGGTCGGCCTTCGGCCTCCCTGCCCCCGTCGGCCTACGGCCTCCACAACTACTCGGCCTTCGGCCTCGCCCCTCGCGCGTGAATTGTTGGAATTTGATGTATGGAGATGTTACGTAAAATTATTTAAATATATTTCAGCTCTCGCCTTCCTCTTTACTCGGCCTTCGGCCTCGACTCAAATGCATATAGTTAACCCAAAAAAGGGAAATTTTTTTAGAGACATTTTTCTTTGTGACCCAACGGTGTATTACAAAATCGTACTGTTTACTTACAATATATTCAATAACGGTAAAAGGTGGTTATCCACACGGGGAAAGACAATATTGTGGGAAATGTCATTCTTTTTAATTCATGTCATACATTGAAGCACCAAATCCCTTTAGAATTGCAGAAGATAGCAGGTGAGGGCTATACATAACGATGGTATCTATACTGTTTTTCGTAGTATTATATTGTTTTTCAGACTCCAATACTGCATAATTGCTTTTTTCCCCAAAATACTGTATTTAAATACTCAGAAAAATTTAATTCTTTAACGTTTCGAAATTCAAATTTATTAATAGCAATGCAAAACGTCAGTGGCAACACAAAACAGTGGCATCACTTGGCAAGTGTAAATACATTCAAACGACGAACAGCGAAGTATTGATGGCAACATGTCATATAGATTCGCTTCTTCCTTTCCCCATCGATTACTGTCTTGTCATTATTCATCCTTCTTCAGAACGCGTTACTTTGATTTTGCTTTCCATTGTTAATTTAAAAGAATAAAAATGTCGAAATTAAAAGCAAAGACACAAATTTTCATTGAATAAAATTTATACTGCGAAAAATACTGTTTTTTCAAATCGATTTACTGCTTTTTTAAATTTTTAGGTGAAATATACTGTTTTTTGTCCGAAAAAAGATACCATCGTTAGCTATACATAAAAAGGAGGGGTAGATATTAGTGAGCAAAAATTTTCCCTGCGGGCTGACCTCTCTCATGGTGAAAACCGGATCCGAAACCCTTAAGCGCATAAAGAGGTTTCAAGAGAGGGAAAGGGGTTGCTATTAAACTGGATCCGACACCCTTGAGTAAGAGATATCAGAAGAAACGGGGATTGACATCAAAAAGAATCAGATCCCTTATTCTGTCAATAACTGTCCCTGTGTGCAAAGTTTGATCAAAATCGGCCGCGCCGTTTTTGCGTGATGCCGGAACAAACATTCAGTCAAACAGACAGAAATACCGACCGACATACAGACGGACAAACATAAATTTTAAGCATAACAAAACCTATAATTGCCAGTCTGGCAATTATTAGAAACTCGTATAGTGATATTCCTATCAAAATTGGAACAGTTGTATCAAAATTCCAGTTTGAAGTCAAACTTTCCAATAAGATTTTTTAAAATTTGTTCCAATAGGATTTTCATGTATGGGAGTTTTATTTAGAATCATATCCTAAATAACTTTTGTTCTTGCACTTATTTGATAATATGAACAGTTTTTGAGATATTCGCAAAAAACATTTTCGTTCGTATGGGGGGTACCCCCTAATAGTCCATTTTTGCCCTTTAAAGAACTAAACCTTGCATTTTACGAAAAACGGATCTGCTCAAAATTTCAAGTCTCTAGCTCAATCCGTGCGCCCGCAATCCGCGCCACAGACGGACATGCAAAAATCAATTTTGTTTATCATTCTAAACACACTGGTGTACATTTTTATGTGTGGTGACGGGGTCTCGGCGTTACAAACGGTAAGGCAAAGTTAATATACCCTTTGGTTTCACCATACGGGTATAAAAATTTCATTTTTGGCATCAGTATTATACGACCAAATACATCAATTTATGTCAATATTTTTGAGAAAATCCAAAATTACAAAAATTGTCCCCTTTACAGTTTTAGATGGGTAAAAAGTAAAATGGACACATCTAAAGATAATTTTCTAAAAGTTATTTCTTGCATTTGCATTATCCTTACAGGATCTTCCGTTTTGAATTTTGAAAATCTGAAAAAACCGGATTCGGGATCAGCGACCCCAAAAACCCCCGAGTGATACTTTTCAGCCTCCTATTGAGCAGGATTCATGGCGAAAATCACGGTTTAAAAATACCAAACCCCCTTTACCCCCCGTTCACCCCCTTAGCGCTAAAATTTCGAAAAATCTCGATGGTGGGACATATTCTGAAAGTTTCAAGTCTCTATCTTCAGGGGTTTGGGCTGGGCGTCAGGTTAAATGATTTTATATATAGAGCAGATGGTTTTCACTTTTTCCAATAAAGACTCAATTTCAACAAAAAAAAAAAAAATATTTTGCCACCGCTCAGAATTGAACCCGTACCTGGCGCGATGTAGTAGTACTTATTCAGTAGTAAGAATATAAATTTTAAAGATAAATTAAGTAATAAAAAACAGGCGGTCATTGGGGACTGCCAACAGAAGTGAAAACAATAATATATGTAAGGTAATAATTATATTGTCGTGTATTTATACCTATATATATTTTTCAACCTGAAATTTCGAAAATATATGCTAATAAACAGTAAATTTCAAATAAAAGTCAATATGCATATTAAGGTTTGAATTCCTGAGCAGCACATGATTTCCTATTATACTAAAGGCGCTTATTTCAAATTGTTTTTCTTAAATAAGTCGACCCCGCTCCCACTTCTCCCCTCACCTACAAGCTTATTTTAAAAATAATAAAAATTGCGGCACATAGGATTCGAACCAGGGACCAATAGCTTGCACCCCAACATACATAGCGATTGAGCCACTCACAATTCTGGCATTAGTTGTTTAAATGTATTATAGGTGCAACAAATTAAGCAAACTTTGATCGAAATCATGAATTCAAAAAAGTGTTTGACGTATTTATATATTCAAAAAATATTATGTTTGACGGGTAAATCAACAGAGTTTTTTAAACGTATTTTCGTCACCGAATTTTTGAGTGATTGATTAGTGTAGCGTGGAAAAGATTAGCTCCGAGTAAATGTTTCTGTGGGTTCAACTCCTCCTGTGGGATTTTTTTTTTTTAATTTTTGATTTTATTGTTTAAATGTTATTCATATATTATAATAACCTTATAGGTTTTAAGGCTTGTGTTCAAAATTTGAGAAGTACTCAACCGATTTGGACGAAGTTTTTAAGGGAAGGCCAACTGCAACACGGGGACTATGGCCTAATTGCAGATTTTTCAGTCCCATGACAAAATTTGTTTGTTTAAATGATTTTTAGAGGTTTTTCTTTGTGGTAAATTTGGTTTTTGTGAAGCTTTATCGAGTTTTGAGTATATTCATATATTAATTTTTTTTTGTTAAACATCAAATGATCTGAAATGATCCAATACAGGAAAACCTGTTTTAGCCAGACTCGCACAGAACCAAGAAATTTGTCCGGCTTCTGGCTTATACAGATTTCTGGCTTATACAGGTTGGAGTAAAAAACACGGGTTTTTATTTTGTTTTACGATAATGTAACTATATACACTTTTTGGAGTAAAAAACACGGGTTTTTATTTTGTTTTACGATAATGTAACTATATACAAAACTATGCGATGAAACCTCGTAGTGTAAATTTTTGAATTTGTGCATTACTTTTGAGCCTAAAAATGTCCCAGTTCTTGAACAATGATCCGGTTTATAAAAAAATATGTTTCTTCGACATACATGTGACAATAAAAAGTAGGAAGATTTCGAATTGATTTCAATTAGAGACGAGAGATGAAAAATACTCCCAATAAAACTGTTGTCTGACGTTTTTATGAAAGAAATTTTTCCTCTAAACTATGTCTTCCTTCTCCTTGCTGAAACTAGATTTACTTGAAGCGTCTTTTTATAACATAAGTTAATAACTTTGTGCAAGATTTTATGCATTTTCAAAACTTGCGGATATGGTTTTTAGCATAAACTATTGCTGTGGGTTTGAATAACCCTTCCGGAGCTTGGAAACGAACAAAATCATTTTACATTGATTTTTCTGTTAAAATTTTGATAGAACTCCAATTAGAATTCAAACTATAGATTTATTTTGGTCTTTAGAACCTTTTTGGCTCAAAGTATTTTTCAAAAAATTCTAAAATCTTTTTTATTTGTATGGGGGAGGGGAGAGCAAATATTCCGATTTACCCACTGACTAGGGCAAATCAAATTTTTATGTCATGCTAAACACACTACTGTAACTAATTTTTTGATCGGGCGATTTGTTCTGTGCTTTAGAAATCTGTGGTCACAAGGAAAAACCGCTTAAGTCGAGTTATGTAGTTTTAAAGGTTGGTGCATATTTGAATTCTCCTTATCCAGTTCTATATTCTGTCAAAATTTGGTTTTGATGCTGTACCCCTATGAGGAATGGTAGAGCAAAAACCATATAACCTAAGTCAGTTTTGCTTGCAAAAAAAAATAATCAAAACTTTAAACCCAAATTACTCAAAACACGCTTTTTCGACTTAAGCAGTCTTTCCTTGTGACCACAGAAATGGTCTACTAACTCTAAAAACATTTTTATATAGAAAAAAGTTTCCGGCTTATACAAAAAAAAATTATGTCCGCGGGTTCGCGTTAAGCAGGTTCCGGCTTATCCAGATTCATGGAAAACCACTTCAAAATCACGGGACTTGAAAACTATTCGGCTTAGCTAGGTTTCCGGCTTATACAGGGCCCGGCTTATACAGGGCCCGGCTTATACAGGTTTAACTGTATCTAAAAAATCTAAGGAATGGTCCATTCGATGTGAAAAATAATAAATTTGATTTCATAATTTTACTCAAATAAATCATCAAGTTTTTCATTAAAACTTATGTAAATAACTTAGTTTTTCAATACTCTGTCGTTGTTGGAAATTTAACTTTAATGATTAATTATAAGCGGAAAATTTTGACAAAGCTATTATTATATTGTATTTTCCCATTCGACCTGCGTTTTCCATGACCATCAACAAATCTCAAGGCCAGACATTTGACAAAGTGGGGATTGTGTGGTACGAGCCCGTTTTCTCCCACGGGCAAATATACGTTGTCCTCTCAGGTAATTTATTTGTGTCAATAGCTAGAATTTTGTTGTTTTTAATTTCAACTTTTCTTATGTCTAAAAAGGTGTTGAAAATTGAAATAAAATATAGAAATGCTTTTCCCAGGGAGATTTACTAATCATGCCAATCGCGAATATCTAAATATGTGTGAATGTGTATAAATATGTGTGAATGTGTATAAAAATGTGTGGATGTTGGAGTTATAGAATTCAAAATACAATAATTTATACAATTAAAAAAGGTATGGCACAGTAAAATTGTATACATTTTTTTGAAGTCATACTTTTTTTTATTAAAGTAAATAACCCGATTGATACATTATTTAAAAAAAACTCATGTTAATGGTGAATATAGGGCCTAACTAGTCTCTACGAGGCTTACTATTACCTCCTTGTGTCACACAATATGTACGTCGATCAAAGTTTAAAGACAACCGACTATGTTAGAATAGAACAGATTGTGTAAAATATTACAACTAAAATACGAAAAACTTAAATATGGTGAAATTTTAAGGTGAAACTAGCTTGGCCTCAGCTTGGCCCCAGATTGACCAAATAGTGGCGCTTTTAATGCGAAACTAGCCTCTACGAGGCCTGCTCTAAAGTTAGCATGTCACAAACCGTTGTTTGGAGAAAAAGTAGTAAGTGCTAGAAGACCGCAAAAGATTTACCTCTATCTTCGGTAATACAGTCACTTTGCCCAATAATTTTGTATGAACTGAAACTCAGTGACTTCAAAATACAGTGGAGGCCCAATATATCGACCTACATATATAATGTTCAGCCCGTACGTTAAATCGGGTTCGTTATAACGAAATGCGCATTAAAGATCAACATACAGCCATGTTCAAAAGTGTTAGGCACCATTTCAAAATCGATTTTTTCCTGTTTACGTGTTATTATATACACAGTGAAACAATGTGATTTTAAGAATATCAAAATTTATTTATCTGACTAATATTAGGTGGGCCCACCCCTAGGCCTTATTACAGCAGCGAGTCTTTTCGGCATTGTCGCTACAAGCCTATTTTCGTGTCGTCACTTATAAAATCCCATTCCTCCTGAATAGCCCTTTTCAGGGTATCTTCTAATGTTATTTCTGTGTTTCCGGATATTTTTCTTCAAAATACTCCACAAATGCTCTATCAAAATCTATGATTTCTTTGTAAAAAATGGGGGTGGCTAACACTTTTGAACATGGCTGTATGTTTTTATGAACATTATCATAATGAGATTTTAGGTTGAGGTAAATTTTAATACGATTTATTCTTAAGTGGGATAATGCTTTAATGTATGTATAAGCGTTACAAATCCCACTTAAACTGGTTACATTACCTTAAAAGTTTAATTTTTCGCGACGGTTTCACGTATAACACACATTATTTACGTAACAAATAGTTTTTCGTTATATAGAATAACAAAATTTTTCGTCTTTCACTATAGAGATGCTAATAATAATAATAATAATACAATAATATAATAATAATACGTAATAATAATTCGAAACTGCTGTTCGCTATACTGGACCTTAGTTATATAGGTATACAATATAGTGGACACCCGGAAGGGAAATTTTTTCTTCGCGGGTAAAAATATCTGTAACGGTTCTCGAAATATTTGAAAAAATTGTTCACATAAGATATTTCAGTAAATTCAATCAAACGAAAAACTTAAATATTGACCAATTTTAAAATAAAACTAGCTTGGCCTGAGCTTGGCCAAACAGTGGGCTTTTAGTACGAAACTAGGCGTCTACGAGTGATAACCTACCCTAGAGTTATCACGTTACAAACTATTTTTTGGGAGAAAAACACTAAGTGCTGGCGAAATCTTTTGCGGTCTTCTAACACTTACTACTTTTTCTCCAAACAACGGTTTGTGACATGCTAACTTTAGAGCAGGCCTCGTAGAGGCTAGTTTCGCATTAAAAGCGCCACTATTTGGTCAATCTGGGGCCAAGCTGAGGCCAAGCTTCTTATACAACAAATAGCTAGATATTTAATTTTTTCTGTATAAGAATGCCACGTGCTGTTTAGAAATTTTCTGTGTAATTTTATTTTGCTGTATATTTTCTAAAAAAAATCGATTTTTTGTTCTATAACAAAGTCACGTGCTGTTCAGAAATTTTCTGTCTCATTTTATTTTACCGTATGTAATTTCCAAAAAAAAATCGATTTTTTGTTGTATAACAAAGTCACGTGCTGTTCAGAAATTTTCTGTCTCATTTTATTTTACCGTATGTAATTTCCAAAAAAAAATCGATTTTTTGTTGTATAACAAAGTCACGTGCTGTTCAGAAATTTTCTGTCTCATTTTATTTTACCGTATATTTTCCAAAAAAAATCGATTTTTTGTTGTATAACAAAGTCACGTGCTATTCAGAAATTTTCTCGCTAATTTTATTTTGCTCGGTACTGTCTTCCAAAAAAATCGATTTTTTCTGTATAAAAAAATCAAATGAAAGCAAATCAGCATTCTTAAGCTGTCGGTGACGCGAACTCATAAAAGTTTACCCATCCAAAAATCGCCCAACGCGCCTAAAGAAGTATAATATAAATAAAATAAATAATTTAAGGTAAAAAAAAAAATTAAAAAAAAACATTTTGCCACCACTCGGAATCGAACCCGCACATCTGGCGCATTGTAGTCTAACACTTATTCAGGAGTAAAAATGTAAACTTAAAGATAAATTAAGTAATAAAATATTAAAAAAAGTAAATAAATCAACAAAAAAAATTTGAAAAGAAAAAAAAAAGAATTTTGTCACGGATAGGAATCGAACCCGGTGGCCTGGCGCATGGTAGTCCAACTTCTAACTCACTGCACTGATCAGACAGTATGGAATGCCGTGTTAACATTGAAGACTTAGTTAGCGGCATATTGATAATTTTGAAAGGCAAATCACTAATAAAGTATTATTAAAAATTGAAAAAAAAGTAAAACGGACATATCTACAGCTATAGAGCTTTCATTTAAAAAAAAAATAAAAAAAAAATTTTAAAAAAAAGCTTTTATTAAAAAGAATGCACTAAAAAGAAAAAAATAATTTTCTGGACGCTGTGTATCACAAATATAAAAGCTTTTTAAAAGCGAGAAAAATTTTTATTTTATAGTTTTATGCTTTATCTCGCTTTTTAAAAGCTTTTATATTTGTGATACACAGCGTCCAGAAAATTATTTTTTTCTTTTTAGTGCATTCTTTTTAATAAAAGCTTTTTTTTAAATTTTTTTTTAATTTTTTTTTTATTTTGTTCTTTTTAGTCTTCGAATATATATCCTTACATTTGAGATGTCCTTACAGGCTTTTTAACTTGAGAATCGTATTCAGCGACCCCAAAAACCCCCAGAATAGATTTTTTCCGGAAAATTTGGAGAAAAGGATAATCACGTTATCCTTACAGGACCTTCCGTTATCCTTACAGACTTTTTAGTGACAGATTCGGATTCAGCGACCCCAAAAACCCCCAAAATAGATTTTTTTCCGGAAAATTTGGAGAAAGGGATAATCACGTTATCCTTACAGGACATTCCGTTATCTTTACAGACTTTTTAATGGCAGATTCGGATTTAGCGACCTCAAAAACCCCCAGAATAGATTTTTTTCCGGAAAATTTGGAGAAAAGGATAATCACGTTATCCTTACAGGACCTTCCGTTATCCTTACAGACTTTTTAATGACAGATTCGGATTCAGTGACCTCAAAAACCCCCAGAATAGATTTTTTTCCGGAAAATTTGGAGAAAAGGATAATCACGTTATCCTTACAGGACCTTCTGTTATCCTTACTGATTTTTTAATGACAGATTCGGATTCAGCGACCCCAAAAACCCCCAGAATAGATTTTTTTCCGGAAAATTTGGAGAAAAGGATAATCACGTTATCCTTACAGGACCTTCCGTTATCCTTACAAGGACGAAGTAGTGAAAATATTGTATTGTCATCGGACTTATATAAGTGTGCAAAATTTCAAGTCAATCGGACAAGTGGAAGTGGGTCAAAATTGGGTTGCAAGATTTGATCTGACAAACAGACAGACAGACAGACAGACAGACACGAAGGCAAGCTAAATAAAAGCTTTTAATAAAAAGAATCATCAAAATCGGTTCAATAGGAACTGCAGGAGCTCTGTCGAAAGAAATCCATACAAAATCGCTTTGCCTTTTAAATATTTATATAGATTTTCGCCCAAAAATAAGTGCAAGTATTTCGTGGCTTAACTATAACATTAAATGAAAAATGCGTCCGTCTCTCTTAACTTGTCTTTATTCTACAACGTCTGTACAAAGAGTGAGTCAGATGAACTTATTCTGAAATCCAATATAATAACATCTAACATCCCTTTTCTTAAGTTTAAGTAATAAAATGATAATACATATTCAAATAGTTTTTGATATTGCTAATTCAAATAAATTGCTTCAATTTCAATTTTAAATAATAAATAATAATACATATTTAAATTATTTTTGAACTTCAAATAAACTACTTTAATTTTTATCTGTGTACTCAAAATGAATGCTTTCAATTAACTTAGTATTAGTCTATCAGGTGGCTTGATCGTTCTACCAGATCGAGTAACATATCCTTTGTCCATATTGTTGTCAACCTCCATCTGTACTTTATTGTGATTATCCGAATTCTTTGATGGCGAGTTAGTATTCGATCGTGAGTGGTTGGATTGTATGGGAAAATCGTATTTATGACAACTATCATTGGATCTAAATTTTAAATGTATCCTATTTCTCCTATATTTTGTACCTTCCATATCTTCTATTTTATACGATCTTTGACACCTTAATCTCTCCCTAACAATGCCTGGAAACCAATCGGACCTAGGATTTTTCTTGAAGTATATGTGATCACCTGGTTGTAATATAGGTAGTTTCTTTTTATTTTTATTAAAATAGTTTGAACTATACTGTTGATCTTTTTCCATCTGTCTTTTATAAGCAGAAAATTTTACTGTCTTTGGTTTTAACTTTTGTTTTAAAATAGGTAAATTCATTCTTAAATTTCTTGACATAAGTAACTGCGCGGGAGATGGTAGATTAGATTTGGGAGTATTTCTGTAATGTAACAGTGCTATGTATGGATCCGTGTTTGATTCTTTGCACTTCTTTAAAATGTTTTTAATAATTTTTACAGAACTTTCTGCCTGACCATTGGACTGTGCATGATATGGACTAGTTACAATGTGTTCAATATCCCAGTCAAAAAGAAAGGATTTAAATTCAGTTGACTGAAATGGTGGTCCGCCGTCTGAGACGAGTGACATTGGAATGTCGTGACGTGCGAATATCGATTTTAAATTAATAATGACATTTTGAGCATTGCTGCTACTACTTAATAGTGCAATCTCAATAAATTTCGAATAATAGTCTGTAACAACTAAATATGTTTGACCGTTGAAATACATTAAATCTATACCGACCTGTTGCCAAGGATATTTTGTAATTGCATAACTTTGCAACGGCTCGTTTTGATTAGACGATCTGAATTTTGCACATATCAAACATTGCTCAATTAAATTTTTTAAATCTGAATTCATATTTGGCCAATAGAATATTTCTCTAGCTAAACTTAAACATTTGTTAATTCCTTGATGACCTTCGTGTACTTTCATTAACATCTCTTTTTGCATAGATTGCGGAATAATTAATTTATTACCTTTAAATAATAAGTCGTTTATAAAGTGTATTTCACTTTGGAAATTCCAAAAAAGTTTCAATAAGTTGTCTACTTTGTCTTTGGATCTAGGCCATCCTTCAAAATAATATTTTTTTAAAGTTTGAAGAACGTTGTCTGAATTTCTCGCTAATTTTATTTTGCTCGGTACTGTCTTCCAAAAAAATCGATTTTTTCTGTATAAAAAAATCAAATGAAAGCAAATCAGCATTCTTAAGCTGTTAAATTAGCATGTCGGTGACGCGAACTCATAAAATTTTACCCATCCAAAAATCGCCCAACGCGCCTAAAGAAGTATAATATAAATAAAATAAATAATTTAAGGTAAAAAAAAAATTTAAAAAAAACATAGTCTTTCACGAAATAGTCTTTCACGATATTTATCACTGACAGACAGACTTGAATAAATTGAATTGACATGGTATGGTAAATCAGACTCATAATCAGGTATAAAATTTTCTTTTAAAGCGGCTCTGGACAATGTAGCAGATATATACATGTTTTTACCAGGTACATATGTGACATTTAAGTCATATGCTTGTAATGCTAACATCATACGTTGTAACCTAGCAGGTACGTCATGTGATGGTTTTTTGAATAAATATACTAGCGGTTTTTGATCCGTTTCTACTGTTGTTTTATTACCAAATATGTATTGGTGAAACTTGTTGCAACCGAATTGAATAGCAAATAGCTCTTTTTCAATCTGAGCATAATTTTCTATAAGCGATTGGACGATTGTTTTGCATAATTACTGCACCTACCGCTGACTTAGATGAATCGACTGACAGCACTAATGGCAAATCTGAATCATAGTGTACTAACACTGGTGTCTTTGTGATTGTTTCCTTTAAAAAATTGAAACACTTTTCACAATTTTCATCCCATATCCAGTCTGAACTACTTTTCAAGAGGTTTCTTAAAATTTTATTTTTTTCTGACAAATTTTCTATGAATGGACATAGGTAATTTATCATACCCAAAAACCGTTGTAACTCTTTAATATTTGTGGGCGATGGTAATTCTTGAATAGCTTTAATTTATTATTAGACTAGCAGACCCTACGTTGGCAGCTAAAAGTTTTTTGTATGAATTTTAGAATGCCAAAAAACCATAAATAACTTAAAAAGTTTTGGAAAAAAATGGTATCCTTACAGGACCTTCCGTTACGAATTTTGAAAATCTAGCATAGCTAAAACCTCGCTCCTGACAACGCAGATCATTTTACAATGAACCAAGTAAAAATCGGTCCAGTAGTTTTTGAGTCTATTATTTTTGCACATATAGATTTAGAATGCCAAAAAACCAACTTAAAAAAACTTGAAAATCAACGTAATCCTTACAGGACCTTTTGTTAGTGTTATTGAAACTGAAACGCCGGATTCGTAATCAGCGACCCTGAAAACCCCTTAATACCCATTTTTTCGGGAAAAACGGGAAAAAGGACATTTGCGTTATCCTTACAGGACCTCCCGTTTCAAATTTTTCTAAATCTAATACCGGATTCGTGATCAGCGATCCCAAACATAATGCCAATCTTTCCGGGGAAAAAGGATATTTGCGTTATCCTTACAGGACCTTCCGTTTCGAATTTTAAAATTCCAACAGCAGAGCCGTGATCAGCGACCCCAAAAACCCCATAATGCAAATTTTTCCGGGGAGAAATGGGAAAAAGGATATTTTCATTATCCTTACAGGACCTTCCGTTTAGAATTTTGAAAATCTAATACCGGATTCGTGATCAGCGACTCCAAAAACCCTATAATGCAAATTTTTCCGGGGAAAAATGGGAAAAAGGATATTTTCATTATCCTTACAGGACCTTCCGTTTCGAATTTTGAAAATCTACATAGCTAAAAACCTGCTCCTGGCAACGCAGATGATTTTGCAAAAAACCGCGTAAAAATCGGTCCAGTAGTTTTTGAGTTTTGTAATCTCAAACAAACAGACAGACAGACAAACAGACAGACAGACAGACAAACAGACAAACATCCATTTTTATATATATAGATATTAGTAATAAACTACTGTTTTCCGTGATTTTACTGTGTTTTTCTTGGCCGACAAAGTGAGTTCGGAATAATTTTACTTTACCGGAATGCGACGAATTGCGAGGATCCGAGGACCCCAAATTATACGATTTGGGGTCACAGTCCTCATAAAAGTGGTTTAAAATGGCCTCTGAAGTGGGGTGGGAAAAAGCGGGGTGAGGCTGAAAAGTTTTTCCGCTCCAATTTCCAGTAAAATTGGTTTGTAGCTAAAGTTTTTTTTCGTCAGAAAAGTGAGGTTATATGAAAATTTTAAAATGAAATTTTGTAATTAAAACAGCGTCAGCAGTCATTTCAAACCACTTTTATGAGGTTTGTGACCACAAATCGTTCTAGTGAAAGTGCGTTTTCAACAATCCCTCGGATTCCAGTAAAGTAAAATTGTGCCGTGAGTTCAATATGAAATGGCTAGATTAATTTTTGTCAGTTCACAAAATATAAAATTTAGGGGAATTGGCAATAAATAGCTGGTAAAGTCTAGTGAACAAAGTGATATTTAGTTAAATTAGTTTACGGGTTGCAAAATTAGAAGAAATTATATGCATTTGTGGCCATTCGTAAAGAAATGCACTTGCACTTAATTATGGGTGATTGCGTTCGGTGTTTTTCATGACCTGTGCAATAATATTGTGCAATAATAATTATATTTGAAGTTTTCCAGACGATTTATTTGAGAGGAAAATATTCTTCAGGTGTCAGTTTATTAAGTAGCCTTAACATATCGTAATTTAAAAAAAAATATTCTAGCCGGAAATTACCAAAACAGTGACATTTTTAAAATTTGTTTTTTTGGTTTTTTACTTTTTTGACAAAAACTATTTCTTACAAGTATGTTGTATAATAAATATGATAGATCATTGAGTTTTCTGCATTTTTTCCTTTTACTGTAAATAATTATCTCGTACCGTTCTCAAAATATTAACGAAATTCAAAACACCCCTTCCGATGACTTGTAAGTATATACAGTGAGAGTCAAAAGTGAGTCAGCACCACAAAATTTCACTTTTCTGTACATATTAAGTAGTTCTGTGGTCACAAGGAAAAACCGCTTAAGTCGAGTTATGTGGTTTTAAAGGTTGGTGCATATTTGAATTCTCCTTATCCAGTTCTATATTCTGTCAAAATTTGGTTTTCATGCTGTACCCCTATGAGGAATGGCAGAGCAAAAACCATATAACCTAAGTCAGTTTTGCTTGCAAAAACAAAAATAATCAAAACTTTAAACCCAAATTACTCAAAACACGCTTTTTCGACTTATGCGGTTTTTCCTTGTGACCACAGAGTTAATAAAAGGATGTGGAAATTTTTTTTATACTTAAATGAAAGACTTATCTGACCGTAGTACTGCTGCAAAATTTTTTTTTATATCATAAATATTACAGTTTTTACACACAATAATATAAAAAAAGTCACAATTTTTTGAGTCAAAAGTGAGTCAGCACTTGTTGTTTTTGAATGAAATAATGATTGTTTGTATTAAAAAAAAATAAATTAATATTTTGTTTGTAAGCCTTTAGCTTTTATCACTGCTGCCATACGCCGTGGCATTGATTCTACCAATTTAGTAGTGGTATCTGAAGTTATTTTCTCCCATTCCTCGCGAAGCGCCATCTTAAGGGATTCTTTGCTAGTAATGGTCCTCTTGCGCAGTTGGCGATCAAGATGCTCCCACAGATGCTCAATTGGATTGAGGTCTGGTGATTGGGCAGGGTGATCCAGTTGTTTTGGCGTTCGATAAAGCAGCCATTCCTTCACTAAGCGTGAGGTATGCTTCGGATCATTGTCCTGTTGGAAGATCCATGAGCCAGACAGCATCAATTTATTTACACTAGGTGAAAGGTTTTGTCTTAAAATCTCAAGGTAGCCTTCTTTGTTCATTGTGTTTTCAATGAACACCAGATTTCCCACACCGGATGCTGCCATGCACCCCCAAACCATCACCGAACCCCCACCATGTTTCACGGTCTTTAGAACATTTTTTTCCTCAAACGCCGAATTTGCCTTTCGCCATATTTTTGCACACCTAGCTTGTCCAAAAATTTCGAATTTACTCTCATCCGAAAATAAAACGTTTTTCCAGAAGGACATATTGTGGTTACGGTATTTTTGCGCGTACTTAAGACGCTTCATTTTATTCTTGTCTGAAATGTGTGGCTTTTTTCTTGGAGTTCAGCCATGGAGTCCGTTGTCATTTAATAACCTGCGGATTGTAGATGCACTCACTGATGATTCTGTGTCCTCACTAATATTTGAAGCTATCTTGACGGCACTTGATTTTGGATTATTTTTTACAGTTCTCACAATATTTCTAATTTGCGTGTTATTCAATTTTTTAGGGCGCCCAGAACGGGGTAAATTTTTAACGGTACCGAGCGAATTATATTTATCAACCATTTTTTTTATTGTCGAATTGTGTCTACCGAACATCTTACCGATTTCCCGATAGGATTTTCCTTCCTTTGAAAGTTTAATAATGGCTTTTCGCGTTTCTTCGTGAATTTCCGTTCTCATTTTAAAATAAAATCCTCGATTGCACAAAATAATTTCAAGACTTGCGAAATACGTTTTCTCTTGCAATTTATAACTACGTTTAACATAAAATCTTACTTTACATGGCCGGCGTCTGCTTTTACCGTTATTTTTCATTCAGAAACTACAAGTGCTGACTCACTTTTGACTCAAAAAATTGTGAGTTTTTTTATATTATTGTGTGTAAAAACTGTAATATTTATGATATAAAAAAAAAAATTTGTGCAGCAGTACTATGGTCAGATAAGTCTTTCATTTAAGTATAAAAAAAAATTTCCACATCCTTTTATTAACTACTTAATATGTACAGAAAAGTGAAATTTTGTGGTGCTGACACACTTTTGACTCTCACTGTATGTGTGTGTAACTTTCCCGAGTTCGTGGCTTCTTATATCTCGCAGGTTTCGCCAACAGCCATCGCTCGAGGCTTTCATTCATTTTTATGCGAGACTCACAAACCGCTTTGAACAAGAAGCGAAAACTTAAATAGAAATCATTTTCGTTCCCAAGAACGAGAGTCGGAAACCACAGCAAACGCTTTTGCCGTTAAGAGCGAAAACAACGAAATAACATGACATTCAATACATCAGATTCAATACACACAAAGGAGGAGCATAAAAAGAGTATAAATGTGAAATCTGTACTACAAGCAGCAAACACTGCATAGCAGCGGCAGTAAAAATTCTGATTTTGATCTTTAAAAAAATAATTGAACATAGTTTAACAAAACAAAATACCCTAAACAATGCTTTAATGTATGCCGGATCTTATAACACAGTTTCTGTGTATCATCGATTGCAAATTTGTTATCATGGCAGCAAGCCGATTTTCTAATTTGTACCCCCATAACCAAAATCCAAGACGTATACACATCAAAAACCGCCACGAAGCATTTTGTTACCTTGATGCCTCGACCTCTAGACATACGCACCCGAAACGGTCCGGCGAAATCGACTCCAGTGTGTAGGAATGGCTGATAACGTTGTACTCGTGACGAATACAGGTCAGGCAATTGATTGCTATTTTGTGGACTAATCTCCTTGCTCCTGGGACCCGATACCGTTGCTGAAGCATAGCTTGCATTGATTGTGGTACAGCATGTAAGGATATGCGATGTATATCTTGACAAATTAACATAGTCAGTGCGGATTTCGCCGAGAGAAGTATGGGATGGCGGACGTCTATTGATGCGTTGCCATTACGGAGTCGCCCCCCTACTCGAAGAATTCCCTTGGCATTTAGATATGGTTGTAGTTTTATGAGATTACTTCGTTTTAATACGGGATTACCAGATCTAAGTCTCGAAATATCCTCTTGAAAGTAATGCGATTGCGTAATCATGATTACCCGCTCTTGGGCAGAAACTATCTCGTTTGATGATGTCTCCGGTGCGTCTATCGGATGAATGTTTAGTGTTGTGATAAAAGCGAAGGATATAAGCTGTTCAAGTTCAATAAGAATAACATCAGCAAATTTCTTCATCAGCTGCACTTGAACCTACTGGGCAAATTGCTTGCTTTACATTTCTAGTTCCGCAAACAATTACAATTATGTCGTCTTCCGATTGTTACATAATCGCATGGCACGCCTAAAGAACGCGTTAAGTATTTACAAACTATGTACTTACTAAAATATACTTACCAAAATAATGTTTAGTCATAAGTAGATATAAATAGCGCTGTGAACTGTGTTAACAGTTAGTTAGTTCAAATCATTGAAATAAACTCATTCGTTTTTAATCATTAACAAGTCTATCATTATATGGACGGTGGTTCATTAATTCACAGCAGTGAAATAGCATTGTAAAGCCGCAAGAAGGGAAACGATCCCAAATCTACAGCGGACTCCAGATACAAAAGAGTATTTCGACATAAGCCACAATTCGTTTCAGCTTTCGGTACGATGAATACACTCGTAGAATTTCAGGCTCGTTATCCGCACTAATAGCATGTGAGGAAACTGCTGGCTTCCTTCGAAGTCCTATAATAGTCGTAAAATTCGTCGGTTGCTCAGGCCACGATACCTCGGACGACCGCAACCAAGATGGGCCAGACCACCATAGTGAAAAACTAGCTAACTTGTTGGGTGGAATACCGCGCGTCGCGCAATCCGTTGGATTGGACTTGGATGGAACATGTCGCCAATGTTGAGCAGGCAGGACTTTCTGAATAGTGGATACCCGATTCTCAAAAATGTCCATCCCATTTAACAACAATGTCTTGCAGCCAGTTAGTACATTACTTCCACCAGCACCGAAAGAACTCCTGAATTCCGTTTTTTGCAACTACACAAAAGGTTGTGGTTCCAATTGTGGATGCAGAAAAATTGGATTACCGTGCTCCATCGTTTGTAGCTTTTGTCGGGGTCAATCATGTTTAAATTCTGCTTCTTGTGATATCACTGAATTTAAACGATGTCGATGATTAACTCGATCTTATTGGTGCCTTAACATTAAATGTAAGTGAAAATGATACCTATACAAGAAAAAGAAAAAGCAGAAGGAGAATAAATGAATGAAGGTGGAAAAATATGGATTAGGCCTAATGGGGAAATCATCTAAAAAAACGCGCCTTGCATTCTACCTCAATGGTGGTCGGGAAACGAATATACAGTTTACAGTTTCTCAACTTCTATCTCGAAAACTATTCGCTTTACAAAAAAATTTTATTTAACCTTTTTTGTAGAGAATTTTCGGAGGAGTAATTCATCTGAAAACAAAAAATGTGTACAAAGTTAAAAAATAAAATGTGTAAAAAATGTTTGGCTATACAAAGCGAGATATTTACGATTTTTTTGACTTTTGACCTTGAATAATAGCAATTTCTCTGTGCGACGCATAGTTTAACGACTTGTATCTCGAAAACTGTTTGTCCTACAAGAAAATTGTATTTAACCTTTTTTGTAGAGAATTTTATTGTGATTAATTCATATGAAACTCAAAAAGACGTATAACCCGTACAAAGTTTATAAACGTAAAAAACTGATTTTCGGGACCTTTGACCTTGAATAACGCACGACGCCGGCGCAATTTTGGAATGGACTTTGGGGACGTTGTTTGTTATGTCAAAATAAAGGTCTGTGCAAAAATCTAGTTAACTAGGATTTTTTAAGAGGTTAAATCCTAATTTTCCTGGATTATTTAGTTCACAAATTTTTTCATCTTTCACATATGATAATGTGACCACCTTCACATTTTATTTTTTTTTAAATATGAAGTACCTCTCCGATTGCCCTGTAATGTTTTTTTGTTTTGTAGGTAAGGGATTAAGGAGTTTTTGAGAAAAAAATAAAAGTGGTGCAAAACCGTTAAGTTACCGTTATAATTTTTTAAAAACAAAATATATTTTTCCCTAACGGTTCCTCACACTTAATTTTTTTTGCTATAATTTTTTTTGAAAACTTGTGACAAGTTTCATCAAAATCGGTTAACCCGTTACGGAGCTAGAATTTTTTCAAAAAAATCATATTTTATTTTTTTTTCTCCAAAACTGCTCGTTTTTTTGGACTGAAATTTTGGGAAATTATTTGTTGTAATGGTGGCAACGTACGAAAAAAATTTCAAGCTTCTATCTCTGGGGGCACTTTTTGTTCCCTTATCCCTCTATGGCTTTTGGATTCGGTATTTGGGCAGCGGGTGCATCCTCGAGTCTTTCTAACAAAACCCATCCAAGTTCGATGTTTTGCGCGATAGGAGTGCCGAGTGGGCCTTTTATTAACCCGTCAAGCAATATACGATCCATAACGTCAGCGCCGAATAAAATATCAACCGCAGATGGCTGCAAAAACTGTGGATCAGCTTGGCGTAAGTGTGATATATGCGACTAGGAGGTTGTCTTGATTCCCCTTGCAGGGAGCTCGCTGAAGGAAATGTGCAATCCTGAATCTCTGGCTATTTGAAACCTGTCGGAATGATCACGAATTTTGATCACGGCCGTTGCAAGCAATACACTTTTTCTAGCATTTGTTAATATTGACATTACAGCACTCGAAGTTCAAGGAATCGAGGATAAGAGAGAATCGCGGTGCAAAAGTGTATGGTGCCGTTTTTGACAAACGACAAATGAAAAATTTATCAGATAATTTTTTGAAAAGTCTGTGGAGGGAACGACTTCCACATACGGTACAAGCGATTTTATCAGCAAGTAAAGATAATCTTGAATCTTTAGCTGAAATTGCTGATAAAATTGTTGCTATTTATGTTGGCAATAATATTTGTTCTATTGGTTCTGCTCAGCGTAACAATGATAATATTTTATCAGATCTTTTGTGTAAAATAGATTTTCTTTCTGAAGAGATTTCAAGGCTTAAATCTAATAATACAAGATTTCCTCGTAGTCGAAACATTCGAGATAAATCTAATTCGCGAAATCGATCTTCTAGCAGTAAAAAAAAAACGTTATGTTGGTATCATTTCAAATTTGGTGACAATACTGCTAAATGCATTTCACCTTGTAATTTCAAACCAAATTCCAATAGTTCGGAAAACTAGATGTTACTTCATTAATGGTGACGGATGATGTAACTGTCAAAACATGCCGTCTCTTCTTATATGATGACACTTGTAAGATGCATTTCTTAATTGACAGTGGAGCTGAAGTTTCAGTTTTATCAAATTTTAAATTTTTTGCGGCCAGTTCAACAAAACTTAATACTTATGGTACAAAATTAATTTCATTGAATTTATGCCTCAGACGAAATTTTACTCACCCATTTATTATAGCCGATGTCAATAAACCTATTATTGGAGCAGATTTTCTTAATGCATTTGGATTATTAGTTGATATTAGAAGAAAGAAATTAATTGATCCACTCACAAATTTAAATGTTCATGCCAAATTAATTGCTGGTCCTTCATCAACTATTTCGACTATTTTCAATGATTTTTTAGATTCTCGAATTATTTCCTTTTTAAACAAATACAAATCTATTACGGATCCTAATAATTTTTCAAAGGAAGTAAAAGACGATGTTGTTCACCGTATTGTTACTAAGGTTCGCCAATTTATTCAAAAGTTCGGCGTTTATCTCCCGAAAAACTTCAGGCAGCTAAATTAGAATTTGAATATTTGTTAAATCAAGGAATTTGTCGTCCTTCTAATAGCGAATGGTCATCTCCATTACACTTAGTACAATAAAAGAATGGTGATTGGAGACCATACGGCGACTATCGTAAATTAAACAACATCACTATTCCTGATCGTTACCCTATTGGCCATCTGCAGGATTTTTCTAATCAATTAGATGGATGTACCTTATTTTAATCTTTAGATTTAGTTAAGTCATACCACCAAATTCCAGTTCATCCTGGTGATATTAAAAAAAACAGCGATTTGTACTCCTTTCGGCCTTTTCGAATTTGTTAGAATGACCTTCGGTTTTCGAAATGCCGGACAAACATTTCAGCGATTTATTAATCACGTTTTAAAAGATTTTGCTTTTTGTTATGTTTACATTGATGACGTTCTAATTTATTCTCATAATGAAGAAGAACACATC
>OZ035962.1:45529385-45536885 GCA_964034945.1 Chrysopilus asiliformis
CAATGCTTATTTTTTTAACATTATTATGAAGAACTTACCGCTTTTAAAGAAACGAGCTGAAAATTTAAAACCCAACTGCCGTCTCGAAAGCACAAGACCTTTCGAGAAATATCGGTCGAGAGAAATGTCAGAAACCCGCGATTTTCAAGATAAGCAATCAGGCATTAAATTCGAGAAAACGAATGAGCCCAAGGGAAATTTTTGGGAAATTTCAAATGCATTTTTTTTTTAAGTTTTTCGCATTTTTTTGCTTTATGCGGATAAATTCTTTCAAGTGGTATGCTACAAAACCCTTTAAATATTTGTTTGGGTTTTGTATTAATTTGTTTTAAATTACCTCAGTTTCATCTTAATAAATAGCTTAAAAAAATTATTTTACAACTTTGTATTTAATATCACACACTTGAAGTTAAATCAGGGTCGGAGTTGGTCTTTTTGAATTTTGCGACTCCGGAGTCAGAGTTAGGGCTTTGTCAGAACGAGGGGATCAGTGGGAAACCCATTTTTACTTTCTTCTACGGAGTATAATAAAGTATTGTATTCATGAAAAATTTCGACCTCTTAATTTTGCCTAAAAAACATTTCCCGATCACTCCTGAGTCGATTGGAGTCATATTAAAAAAATGTCTTTCTGTCTGTCAGTCTGTCTGTCAGTCTGTCTGTCAGTCTGTCTGTCAGTCTGTCTGTCAGTCTGTCTGTCAGTCTGTCTGTCAGTCTGTCTGTCAGTCTGTCTGTCAGTCTGTCTGTCAGTCTGTCTGTCAGTCTGTCTGTCAGTCTGTCTGTCAGTCTGTCTGTCAGTCTGTCTGTCAGTCTGTCTGTCAGTCTGTCTGTCAGTCTGTCTGTCAGTCTGTCTGTCAGTCTGTCTGTCAGTCTGTCTGTCAGTCTGTCTGTCAGTCTGTCTGTCAGTCTGTCTGTCAGTCTGTCTGTCAGTCTGTCTGTCAGTCTGTCTGTCAGTCTGTCTGTCAGTCTGTCTGTCAGTCTGTCTGTCAGTCTGTCTGTCAGTCTGTCTGTCAGTCTGTCTGTCAGTCTGTCTGTCAGTCTGTCTGTCAGTCTGTCTGTCAGTCTGTCTGTCAGTCTGTCTGTCAGTCTGTCTGTCAGTCTGTCTGTCAGTCTGTCTGTCAGTCTGTCTGTCAGTCTGTCTGTCAGTCTGTCTGTCAGTCTGTCTGTCAGTCTGTCTGTCAGTCTGTCTGTCAGTCTGTCTGTCAGTCTGTCTGTCAGTCTGTCTGTCAGTCTGTCTGTCAGTCTGTCTGTCAGTCTGTCTGTCAGTCTGTCTGTCAGTCTGTCTGTCAGTCTGTCTGTCAGTCTGTCTGTCAGTCTGTCTGTCAGTCTGTCTGTCAGTCTGTCTGTCAGTCTGTCTGTCAGTCTGTCTGTCAGTCTGTCTGTCAGTCTGTCTGTCAGTCTGTCTGTCAGTCTGTCTGTCAGTCTGTCTGTCAGTCTGTCTGTCAGTCTGTCTGTCAGTCTGTCTGTCAGTCTGTCTGTCAGTCTGTCTGTCAGTCTGTCTGTCAGTCTGTCTGTCAGTCTGTCTGTCAGTCTGTCTGTCAGTCTGTCTGTCAGTCTGTCTGTCAGTCTGTCTGTCAGTCTGTCTGTCAGTCTGTCTGTCAGTCTGTCTGTCAGTCTGTCTGTCAGTCTGTCTGTCAGTCTGTCTGTCAGTCTGTCTGTCAGTCTGTCTGTCAGTCTGTCTGTCAGTCTGTCTGTCAGTCTGTCTGTCAGTCTGTCTGTCAGTCTGTCTGTCAGTCTGTCTGTCAGTCTGTCTGTCAGTCTGTCTGTCAGTCTGTCTGTCAGTCTGTCTGTCAGTCTGTCTGTCAGTCTGTCTGTCAGTCTGTCTGTCAGTCTGTCTGTCAGTCTGTCTGTCAGTCTGTCTGTCAGTCTGTCTGTCAGTCTGTCTGTCAGTCTGTCTGTCAGTCTGTCTGTCAGTCCTGTCTGTCAGTCTGTCTGTCAGTCTGTCTGTCAGTCTGTCTGTCAGTCTGTCTGTCAGTCTGTCTGTCAGTCTGTCTGTCAGTCTGTCTGTCAGTCTGTCTGTCAGTCTGTCTGTCCTGTCTGTCTGTCTGTCAGTCTGTCTGTCAGTCTGTCTGTCAGTCTGTCTGTCTGTCTGTCAGTCTGTCTGTCAGTCTGTCTGTCAGTCTGTCTGTCAGTCTGTCTGTCAGTCTGTCTGTCAGTCTGTCTGTCAGTCTGTCTGTCAGTCTGTCTGTCAGTCTGTCTGTCAGTCTGTCTGTCAGTCTGTCTGTCAGTCTGTCTGTCAGTCTGTCTGTCAGTCTGTCTGTCAGTCTGTCTGTCAGTCTGTCTGTCAGTCTGTCTGTCAGTCTGTCTGTCAGTCTGTCTGTCAGTCTGTCTGTCAGTCTGTCTGTCAGTCTGTCTGTCAGTCTGTCTGTCAGTCTGTCTGTCAGTCTGTCTGTCAGTCTGTCTGTCAGTCTGTCTGTCAGTCTGTCTGTCAGTCTGTCTGTCAGTCTGTCTGTCAGTCTGTCTGTCAGTCTGTCTGTCAGTCTGTCTGTCAGTCTGTCTGTCAGTCTGTCTGTCAGTCTGTCTGTCAGTCTGTCTGTCAGTCTGTCTGTCAGTCTGTCTGTCTCAGTCTGTCTGTCAGTCTGTCTGTCAGTCTGTCTGTCAGTCTGTCTGTCAGTCTGTCTGTCAGTCTGTCTGTCAGTCTGTCTGTCAGTCTGTCTGTCAGTCTGTCTGTCAGTCTGTCTGTCAGTCTGTCTGTCAGTCTGTCTGTCAGTCTGTCTGTCAGTCTGTCTGTCAGTCTGTCTGTCAGTCTGTCTGTCAGTCTGTCTGTCAGTCTGTCTGTCAGTCTGTCTGTCAGTCTGTCTGTCAGTCTGTCTGTCAGTCTGTCTGTCAGTCTGTCTGTCAGTCTGTCTGTCAGTCTGTCTGTCAGTCTGTCTGTCAGTCTGTCTGTCAGTCTGTCTGTCAGTCTGTCTGTCAGTCTGTCTGTCAGTCTGTCTGTCAGTCTGTCTGTCAGTCTGTCTGTCAGTCTGTCTGTCAGTCTGTCTGTCAGTCTGTCTGTCAGTCTGTCTGTCAGTCTGTCTGTCAGTCTGTCTGTCAGTCTGTCTGTCAGTCTGTCTGTCAGTCTGTCTGTCAGTCTGTCTGTCAGTCTGTCTGTCAGTCTGTCTGTCAGTCTGTCTGTTCAGTCTGTCTGTCAGTCTGTCTGTCAGTCTGTCTGTCAGTCTGTCTGTCAGTCTGTCTGTCAGTCTGTCTGTCAGTCTGTCTGTCAGTCTGTCTGTCAGTCTGTCTGTCAGTCTGTCTGTCAGTCTGTCTGTCAGTCTGTCTGTCAGTCTGTCTGTCAGTCTGTCTGTCAGTCTGTCTGTCAGTCTGTCTGTCAGTCTGTCTGTCAGTCTGTCTGTCAGTCTGTCTGTCAGTCTGTCTGTCAGTCTGTCTGTCAGTCTGTCTGTCAGTCTGTCTGTCAGTCTGTCTGTCAGTCTGTCTGTCAGTCTGTCTGTCAGTCTGTCTGTCAGTCTGTCTGTCAGTCTGTCTGTCAGTCTGTCTGTCAGTCTGTCTGTCAGTCTGTCTGTCAGTCTGTCTGTCAGTCTGTCTGTCAGTCTGTCTGTCAGTCTGTCTGTCAGTCTGTCTGTCAGTCTGTCTGTCAGTCTGTCTGTCAGTCTGTCTGTCAGTCTGTCTGTCAGTCTGTCTGTCAGTCTGTCTGTCAGTCTGTCTGTCAGTCTGTCTGTCAGTCTGTCTGTCAGTCTGTCTGTCAGTCTGTCTGTCAGTCTGTCTGTCAGTCTGTCTGTCAGTCTGTCTGTCAGTCTGTCTGTCAGTCTGTCTGTCAGTCTGTCTGTCAGTCTGTCTGTCAGTCTGTCTGTCAGTCTGTCTGTCAGTCTGTCTGTCAGTCTGTCTGTCAGTCTGTCTGTCAGTCTGTCTGTCAGTCTGTCTGTCAGTCTGTCTGTCAGTCTGTCTGTCAGTCTGTCTGTCAGTCTGTCTGTCAGTCTGTCTGTCAGTCTGTCTGTCAGTCTGTCTGTCAGTCTGTCTGTCAGTCTGTCTGTCAGTCTGTCTGTCAGTCTGTCTGTCAGTCTGTCTGTCAGTCTGTCTGTCAGTCTGTCTGTCAGTCTGTCTGTCAGTCTGTCTGTCAGTCTGTCTGTCAGTCTGTCTGTCAGTCTGTCTGTCAGTCTGTCTGTCAGTCTGTCTGTCAGTCTGTCTGTCAGTCTGTCTGTCAGTCTGTCTGTCAGTCTGTCTGTCAGTCTGTCTGTCAGTCTGTCTGTCAGTCTGTCTGTCAGTCTGTCTGTCAGTCTGTCTGTCAGTCTGTCTGTCAGTCTGTCTGTCAGTCTGTCTGTCAGTCTGTCTGTCAGTCTGTCTGTCAGTCTGTCTGTCAGTCTGTCTGTCAGTCTGTCTGTCAGTCTGTCTGTCAGTCTGTCTGTCAGTCTGTCTGTCAGTCTGTCTGTCAGTCTGTCTGTCAGTCTGTCTGTCAGTCTGTCTGTCAGTCTGTCTGTCAGTCTGTCTGTCAGTCTGTCTGTCAGTCTGTCTGTCAGTCTGTCTGTCAGTCTGTCTGTCAGTCTGTCTGTCAGTCTGTCTGTCAGTCTGTCTGTCAGTCTGTCTGTCAGTCTGTCTGTCAGTCTGTCTGTCAGTCTGTCTGTCAGTCTGTCTGTCAGTCTGTCTGTCAGTCTGTCTGTCAGTCTGTCTGTCAGTCTGTCTGTCAGTCTGTCTGTCAGTCTGTCTGTCAGTCTGTCTGTCAGTCTGTCTGTCAGTCTGTCTGTCAGTCTGTCTGTCAGTCTGTCTGTCAGTCTGTCTGTCAGTCTGTCTGTCAGTCTGTCTGTCAGTCTGTCTGTCAGTCTGTCTGTCAGTCTGTCTGTCAGTCTGTCTGTCAGTCTGTCTGTCAGTCTGTCTGTCAGTCTGTCTGTCAGTCTGTCTGTCAGTCTGTCTGTCAGTCTGTCTGTCAGTCTGTCTGTCAGTCTGTCTGTCAGTCTGTCTGTCAGTCTGTCTGTCAGTCTGTCTGTCAGTCTGTCTGTCAGTCTGTCTGTCAGTCTGTCTGTCAGTCTGTCTGTCAGTCTGTCTGTCAGTCTGTCTGTCAGTCTGTCTGTCAGTCTGTCTGTCAGTCTGTCTGTCAGTCTGTCTGTCAGTCTGTCTGTCAGTCTGTCTGTCAGTCTGTCTGTCAGTCTGTCTGTCAGTCTGTCTGTCAGTCTGTCTGTCAGTCTGTCTGTCAGTCTGTCTGTCAGTCTGTCTGTCAGTCTGTCTGTCAGTCTGTCTGTCAGTCTGTCTGTCAGTCTGTCTGTCAGTCTGTCTGTCAGTCTGTCTGTCAGTCTGTCTGTCAGTCTGTCTGTCAGTCTGTCTGTCAGTCTGTCTGTCAGTCTGTCTGTCAGTCTGTCTGTCAGTCTGTCTGTCAGTCTGTCTGTCAGTCTGTCTGTCAGTCTGTCTGTCAGTCTGTCTGTCAGTCTGTCTGTCAGTCTGTCTGTCAGTCTGTCTGTCAGTCTGTCTGTCAGTCTGTCTGTCAGTCTGTCTGTCAGTCTGTCTGTCAGTCTGTCTGTCAGTCTGTCTGTCAGTCTGTCTGTCAGTCTGTCTGTCAGTCTGTCTGTCAGTCTGTCTGTCAGTCTGTCTGTCAGTCTGTCTGTCAGTCTGTCTGTCAGTCTGTCTGTCAGTCTGTCTGTCAGTCTGTCTGTCAGTCTGTCTGTCAGTCTGTCTGTCAGTCTGTCTGTCAGTCTGTCTGTCAGTCTGTCTGTCAGTCTGTCTGTCAGTCTGTCTGTCAGTCTGTCTGTCAGTCTGTCTGTCAGTCTGTCTGTCAGTCTGTCTGTCAGTCTGTCTGTCAGTCTGTCTGTCAGTCTGTCTGTCAGTCTGTCTGTCAGTCTGTCTGTCAGTCTGTCTGTCAGTCTGTCTGTCAGTCTGTCTGTCAGTCTGTCTGTCAGTCTGTCTGTCAGTCTGTCTGTCAGTCTGTCTGTCAGTCTGTCTGTCAGTCTGTCTGTCAGTCTGTCTGTCAGTCTGTCTGTCAGTCTGTCTGTCAGTCTGTCTGTCAGTCTGTCTGTCAGTCTGTCTGTCAGTCTGTCTGTCAGTCTGTCTGTCAGTCTGTCTGTCAGTCTGTCTGTCAGTCTGTCTGTCAGTCTGTCTGTCAGTCTGTCTGTCAGTCTGTCTGTCAGTCTGTCTGTCAGTCTGTCTGTCAGTCTGTCTGTCAGTCTGTCTGTCAGTCTGTCTGTCAGTCTGTCTGTCAGTCTGTCTGTCAGTCTGTCTGTCAGTCTGTCTGTCAGTCTGTCTGTCAGTCTGTCTGTCAGTCTGTCTGTCAGTCTGTCTGTCAGTCTGTCTGTCAGTCTGTCTGTCAGTCTGTCTGTCAGTCTGTCTGTCAGTCTGTCTGTCAGTCTGTCTGTCAGTCTGTCTGTCAGTCTGTCTGTCAGTCTGTCTGTCAGTCTGTCTGTCAGTCTGTCTGTCAGTCTGTCTGTCAGTCTGTCTGTCAGTCTGTCTGTCAGTCTGTCTGTCAGTCTGTCTGTCAGTCTGTCTGTCAGTCTGTCTGTCAGTCTGTCTGTCAGTCTGTCTGTCAGTCTGTCTGTCAGTCTGTCTGTCAGTCTGTCTGTCAGTCTGTCTGTCAGTCTGTCTGTCAGTCTGTCTGTCAGTCTGTCTGTCAGTCTGTCTGTCAGTCTGTCTGTCAGTCTGTCTGTCAGTCTGTCTGTCAGTCTGTCTGTCAGTCTGTCTGTCAGTCTGTCTGTCAGTCTGTCAGTCTGTCTGTCAGTCTGTCTGTCAGTCTGTCTGTCAGTCTGTCTGTCAGTCTGTCTGTCAGTCTGTCTGTCAGTCTGTCTGTCAGTCTGTCTGTCAGTCTGTCTGTCAGTCTGTCTGTCAGTCTGTCTGTCAGTCTGTCTGTCAGTCTGTCTGTCAGTCTGTCTGTCAGTCTGTCTGTCAGTCTGTCTGTCAGTCTGTCTGTCAGTCTGTCTGTCAGTCTGTCTGTCAGTCTGTCTGTCAGTCTGTCTGTCAGTCTGTCTGTCAGTCTGTCTGTCAGTCTGTCTGTCAGTCTGTCTGTCAGTCTGTCTGTCAGTCTGTCTGTCAGTCTGTCTGTCAGTCTGTCTGTCAGTCTGTCTGTCAGTCTGTCTGTCAGTCTGTCTGTCAGTCTGTCTGTCAGTCTGTCTGTCAGTCTGTCTGTCAGTCTGTCTGTCAGTCTGTCTGTCAGTCTGTCTGTCAGTCTGTCTGTCAGTCTGTCTGTCAGTCTGTCTGTCAGTCTGTCTGTCAGTCTGTCTGTCAGTCTGTCTGTCAGTCTGTCTGTCAGTCTGTCTGTCAGTCTGTCTGTCAGTCTGTCTGTCAGTCTGTCTGTCAGTCTGTCTGTCAGTCTGTCTGTCAGTCTGTCTGTCAGTCTGTCTGTCAGTCTGTCTGTCAGTCTGTCTGTCAGTCTGTCTGTCAGTCTGTCTGTCAGTCTGTCTGTCAGTCTGTCTGTCAGTCTGTCTGTCAGTCTGTCTGTCAGTCTGTCTGTCAGTCTGTCTGTCAGTCTGTCTGTCAGTCTGTCTGTCAGTCTGTCTGTCAGTCTGTCTGTCAGTCTGTCTGTCAGTCTGTCTGTCAGTCTGTCTGTCAGTCTGTCTGTCAGTCTGTCTGTCAGTCTGTCTGTCAGTCTGT